>PNEQ01096037.1:0-31357 GCA_003012365.1 Medauroidea extradentata
AATAAGTTTGACCTTCTTGGGAAAATTACTTGAAGTAAAAATTTTGAAGAAATTAATTAAATTAGAAATGTTTATTTTAATTAGAGTTGAATTCAACGTCGAATTAAATACATATGTTAGCAAACTGCTTAAATATATTTCTTCTAGACATCAGAACAACATGTAACTGTTAATGTTTGAAACTTGTTACATGTTTTTTTCCCATATTTCAAATTTTATATTTTAAAAATTTTACGTCAAAGCAGTCAACTGCATTTTAGTTTAACAGTGCAGCAGTGGGTTATTAGTACGCTTTTATTCTTAAACTATCATACAAAATACATTTAAGACAGACATAAAACACTTTCTAAAATATTACGTGCTATGGAATTACTGTTTACAACCCTCCATCATTGTAACACAGCCATATGAGAAAATGTGTTGCTCAGTTTGGTAAGAAACTAATTAAGGGGCGTACAATGAACTTTGGTACATATTTTACACGAATAAAATATTAGGGTCACAACCTGAACCTCCATAGTTCCAGTGATAAAACAAACACTGCACGTCACTTGTCAATAAGGCCGATATGGCAATAGGCGCGCGCTTCAGAGTAGCTCGTATCGCAACTGTGATCAACGCGCAAAACCATTCCAAAGCCTGGACTCAGATGAAGAAAGAGTCGTAATCAAAATATAATTACTTCATGATATAGCGATAACTTGTAGAAATACTTTGGCCTGATTTCAAATTTGTAAAAAATAACTCTATAAATGATATTACGAAAGTTAGCATTAATTTTAATTGATTATACAGAATTAAAAACCATTAACTTATTTTTATTTTATGATTAAATATTTTAATCAAGATTAGGAAACCATATAGTAAAAGTAAGAAAATTTGCTCTGTAATAATGAAGAACTTAGTGTCTTCAGCACTGTACCAAACGTAAGCTTGCGCACAAAAGACTGGGGTAGTTGCATACCACCGTCATGTGATATGATATTTTGATGTTCGCACAGATTTTGAACACGTGCTTAGGCACAGTGTTCCTTTATCATACACTTGCTACATTTTGTTTAGGATGTAAAAGCACGTGTATGATGTCACTAATATCGTACAGGTAGGTCACTATGTTTACAAGTCATGCCTTATTTGTTAATTTAATCGCGTAGTAGAGCATTCATCGCCATTTCACCAAATACATTTTACATTTTATAAGGTACTTGATTTTACCGAATGCCCAGTACCAACGTAATTGGTACCAAAAAATATGTTATTTTTCTCTTACGTCTAGTCTGATAACTAAGTGATTGGAGACGGCCACACACACACACAAATTTACACGATGGCAGGAACTGGACAAGGAGTCGACCTTGGACTGTGTGAAGCAGCCACACCAGTAATCGCCTGGGCCTGGGAAACCATGGAAACCCGAAATTATGATAGCCGGAGCCGAAATTCAACCCAGGGTCCTTCCGAATACAAATTAATCGTGTTACCGTTGCACCACCTCACTTAGAACATCCTGACTGTGTCCTTGAAAACTATACGCTATGAGTTTGGTAGTGTGTGCACTCGGCATTTATTCCTCGCCAGTATTTGCATATTATGTCCATTGTAATGAAGTCGTTTTTTGCTTATTAGCGTATTGAAATATATTGGTCATTCACCGCGCAACCTGCAGAACGGTTTCAAAATGATCGCTTCCTGGAGTCTAAAGAATTATTTTATCCATACGTTTTGTTAAAAGTGATATTAACTGTTCTTATTGCTCCTGATTCAAAGGGGAACGTCACCTTCGGGACGCACTGTAGGCAGTAACACGTATTATATCTTATCGCCTTATTTTATTTTGTTCGGGATATGCCTGTGGGTATTCCTCATGTATTAAAAAACATCCCGTATATGATATCATATAAATTCATGCAGATGTGTAATGGGCTACGAGTAGAAGTATACACATACGCAACTCTGTATACAAAAGTATTATTTTAGTTTTTATATTGTATGCTGTGTTCTTCGCAATAGTTTAAGGGTATTCAAATGTGTTTTCCAACAGTTTAAATCTGTTTGCTGCGGATTACAGTTACAATTTGTGACGAAAGCATTCCTTGGAATATTATTAGTTCCTTGAATATTTTAGAATATGGTTCCGACATAAATTTGATAAGTTTAAGCTATTACGATAACTAGGGTATCTGTATAACCTACAATTTAACGCTGGATAATATGTTACTTTGCGTATTTTATCGAATATACTGTATATTTTCGACATACCCACTTTAGGGTGTAAATTACTAAGGATTTCCGTTGTTACTTCAGTGGTCACAATTATGAGCCTACCTTAAATGAGCCTTTATCAAAACACTTTTCACGAATCTCTCTCTCTCTCTCTCTCTCTCTCTAAAGTATGTGTACTAATTTCAAGGAAATCCAATGTATTATTATCAAAATTCACGTAAAAATTTGAAACAAATAATAGTTTGTATAAACATTTTGAATCTATACATTTGCTCTCTGCTCTCAATTGTCATTAATTAAATGTAAACATTTTTCGTCTTTTTTTTAAGACATAAATCTATTTCATTTCGCATTTTACTGTACTGTTACCGTACGGAACTAATACGAAATTTAGAAGCGTCGGCAAACAAGAACAAATAATTGCTTGGTTTGCAACTGAAAACTCATTGTTACCATCAGCATTATACACCTCCCCAGGCATTTGAAAGCGAGAAAATTTATTCACAGCATGTTTGATATTTCTAGGAAAATGTTAATTTAATTAAACAAACCTCTAGTTGCCTGAGGGTCGGCTTTATTTTGTAATGCTGGTTAAAATAATACGTAAACTTTACTCTTCTATGGAGCTACTGTTTGGTGGTGGCATAGTCAGAGTCCGACAAATTGAAGAGGTAAGACAAAAACAACAGCTATTAGATATTGCATACTGAAGACCAATGACTCATAAGAAACTATTCACGTGTCCAGGCCTCTTTGAGTTATTTACGATAACCAGAACTTCGTGTAGGCGAATTATATAACAGTCATAATATCAGATAATCTAGATTTATGATTATTGTTTGTCGTACAGCCCATAGCTGCTCTGTCACGGGGAAGGAATATTAATGAGCTCACACAAACCTTTAAAAGTTTGTGTTGGTAACAGAAACGTCATAACGGGAACTAAATACCGTAAAAAATGCATTTTAAAACCTGGCGAAATTACGTTTGAAAAATTTTACATTGTATATGAAGGCGTGTTTGCAAGATTTTTAACAATGGACGTAATTTAGGAAACTATTGGTGATATCTTCTTGCAGTGCTAGTCGTACCAGAAAATTATAAGTAAAACAAGAAATACAAAAAATAAGCCTATTTTTGCTGTAGTCAACACATACGGTATTTAAGTTTTGTGGTTTGATATAATTTTTAATACAATTTTCGAGTTATATTTTGTTTATATATGTGCTGACTAAAGCAAAAAATGGCTTATTCCTTTTCGTACTCTTGGTGTTGTGAGGCGAAATAGCACTGCAATGGCGTGTGTCCACAATATTACTCTCATACAACTAAAAACGTTATATCCTTATTTCGGTTTTCCGAAATCGCGAATGACACCTGGGGATGTTGGGATAGTTTCTTAAAGATAATCGACAGAAAAAAAGAAAGTAATAAATTGTTATTTATGAGGCGGTATGATGAAAACTTGTCTTATTTAAAAATGTAGAGAAAATGAGCCGGCTCTAGTGAATTATTGTAGTTACGCAAACACATTTGTGTCAAAGACAGTTACAAAAGTCGTTTTTACCCGCACATTTTAAATGTCAAAATCTGAGAGAGACTGCAAAACTGGTAGTATTCAGGCAGAAACTAAGGCACCATAACTTGTCTTATCCACCGCAATGCAGTCATGATTTTACGAACAGTTTCAAAACGGTTATAATACAATGCTACAAATACATAGTTATTAATATTAATGAAATTTTCTCTAGTCCCTATAATTGGTTAACACTCTCAATGAGTTAGTTCGTATCACTATAATAACGTTTCATGTTTGTCAACTGTTGAGCAGAAGGCGAGAAAACTTTGTTCATTACCCAATACTCTGGTACCTAGTATGCCACAGCGTGGACATAATTCAAAGACCAGCAGTGAGCATGCAAGAAGTACGTCGCTTTCATTAATCATTTTACGACGCGTTCGGGAAAACCGTCCACGATAGTTTCATTATGAAATATACACGTACCAAAATGCACCACAGAGTTCGAGAGCAAAGGTGACATAGTTCGCTAAAGGCGTGGACATGAGGCATTTTATGAAAACAAAAGCAGGTACAACAACATACATATTCCAAACCATTTCTTGCTATTTTTGGTGTTTTTCGGGGCCATGCATAGCGTATAGGTAGCATATGGAAAGCAGGGAATGTCCTAAAAATAATATAGGAGGCAATCGTAGCTCGAAGATTTATTCTGGTAAAAGAACAGCTGTTGCAACTTACGAGACAAATGCCAGTTGAATTTCGCTACAACCGAGATAATAGTTCTGGACAAGACATGTCAAACGACTGTAGTATAAAGAAACTTTAGCCGGTATACAAATGCAAAGTAGATGGCAATTGCGAAAGTGAAATATAATTTCATTTCGGGACATATTTGTGTATAAGTTTAACATAAGCTTTAAATCACCTGCTGCTGACGCATGTTCAGAATGTATAGAGCTAAAGACACAAGTATGTATAATTGTGGTTTGTCCACTAAAGGTTTTGTTAATAGTGAAATACCAGATTCATACATCGAGAGCTAAGGCATTTTACGATTTAATAAAATAGAAGAGTTTTGAATTTTAATATTAATATTTTATTTAAAAAAAACTTTTACTACCCAAAATACCAGACTAGTGTGCTTATTGTAGCCGTCAGCTATACCAGTGCAAACATGTTTTTCTTTAAACTGGTTAATGCAAGAGCCGTACAGAATTAGCATTCTGTTAACTATTTACACGTGGTCCGAGAGTGAGTGCCGTAAAGGTTCTAAGGAAATAGTTCGCATTTTTAGTCAACTGAACAATATTAGTTTGGAAAGTATACATTATCAAAATAAGCATTTTTGCTGTCGGATGACCTGCCAAGAACAAAAACTCGTCAGTATTTGGTACATTGATCACTTGGATACATTTAAGGGCTTGTGACATCATTGAGACCATTGCAATGGTCATTCATTTCTGCCCCAGGAAGGTTATTTGGAAGGATCGAGATTGTACGTAAGAAGGATACTAGGTTAAAGTTACAAAAGAGGAATATAAAATGACATTTAGTTATTTGTATGAGTCGGAAATATTGATTCTGACATTACTATGTTAGACTGAAAATCTGCCGTATCAGCAGTTTTCAAACCATTGGACAGCGGCATTGCCAGTTTGTTTCTGTCAAAGAATAGTTTTTTGGAAAAGTAATTCTGGAAATGTCATAGTCCAAGGAAAAAATTTATTATCGCATTGACATTGTCATTCTTCAATCCGTATTAAAACGAGGAAAATGGCTTCTTAAATACAACCACTCCCACTTAATGTGTTTCCACGTAACTCAATGATGTACATAAAACTCTATACCAAAAAAAAAAAAACATTCTGGAAGTGATTTGCAAACTCTCGAACAGTTAACTTACTACAATAACCTTATAGATTAGATAACCAACACGTGCATGTTCTTACGGAAGATTATGACCAGATGTGCGCACATGAAGATGCTGGCAAGGATTTCATATTAAAAGACACATTATGTAAAGACACGGTGTAAAATGTTAATATAAAATTCACTCGTGTCTGTTAACTGTTGAACTGCAATAAATTCATCAGAGGTTTCTTTTATTTTTCATTAGTGACAGAAAAACGGACGTCCAATATGTGCAGGGTCGTAATAACCCTTAATTAACGTATAAAGGGTCTAATTATTTTAATGCAAAATACATTTTCAAATAAAATTAATTGTAATATTCAAAACCACATTAAAGACTTTTCTTATAATAAGATTTATATGATAACTCATCCAAATGTGTGTGCAAATATTGTCTTTTCACAGTTTGGCAGCATTACTGGAGCCACTTAGTGTCACATTCACACTTCAAGGTATATTTTTAAAATAAAAATGACTGATTTCAATATTATAGATTGCTATTCGTGTTGCTCAAAATAACTAACGATGGACAAGGCAAGTTAAGCATTTTACCGCCTCAAATGTATATATGTACTCAATACATTCCACTTGTGTACATTTCTTCAAATCATATATGGGCCCAAGAAAAAGTTACTTGGTTTAGTTTCGTAACGGCTCATAAAGGTCAACATTTTACTGTCCTTTTCCGGACCTATGATAATAAACTCGACTATGGAAATAATACTAATTGTTTTATTTAATGTGTGTTTACTAGAATTTTATCTGCACAAGGTCTTAGTATAGGTATATGGGGGATAGGGGAAGGAAATACGCCAGGGTCATTATTAAAATCAGCTCCAGTATTCGCCAGGAATGATTTTGGAAAACCCTAATTAGACAGCATGAGCCAGGAATTGGACCCATGTCATCCCGAATGCTCCATTTTACTCCACCATCCGCTGTGCTCAGTATGTAAATAAATATAAAGCATTTAATAAAATGCCTCGAAAATTTTAATTCTATGTACATTATCTTATTTATTTTGGTGAGTCAGCTTGTATCATACCTTACTCTGAGGTGCAATTATGCACAAACATTAGGTTTTTAAAAATAATATTTCCTGAATACATGATAAAAATTGATGACTGTAACTTGAAACGTATTAGGTGCAAGAATAAATTTATGGAACTTTAGTTTTCGAGCAAGGCTATCACTAACCTCGGCTCCGTATCTAATGGCATCACCGTGGATTGGACAAGTCGTGTATGTGTGTCTAATGTATGTATCGTGTTTCCGTGCATAATATGAAGTGAAAGAAATTATTATTATTTGAGGACTATACGGGCAAGTATACTGAACAGACGGTAGCTGTTACAAAGGAAAAATATTTTGCGGGTTGAAGTAGTAGTATCTGTTGGTAGTCTTTAAGAGAATTCCTGAAGGGTAGTACAGACGATAGTTGAGCGTGACGCGCTTAGAGGCGGTGGTGCGTGTTGTGAGTGAGCAAGTGTCAGCCTTAAGGCCCGCACGCAGCTGTATCCCGGCTCAAAAGCGACGGAGCAGTAAGGTCTACCTTGAAGCGCGCAACACATGCCGCGTCGCCTCAACGAGCCAAACGCTGAACTAGCGTGCAATGTTCCCGCCGAACGGTTTTTACTTTGGGACACTAAGCGTTGACCATATAATTTTATTGGTGGGAAGTCTGCAACTAAGTTCAAGTTCAGTGCAGGTCGCAATATGAGTTTCACATACACCCGGTTAGTACATTTTGAAGTACGGTAGTCTGAAAAGGCTGTTTTTAGCCATGTTGGAGGGCTTAGAAACAGTGGTTTTAATGAGCGTGGCGTCTTAACAATGAGGTTTCGACCTTGTCTGAAGTTGGTAATCTTTTCGTGCGTTGGCACAATGGACACACGTGGAATATTTTCGTAAAAAAAAACACTGTTAACGAACATTTGAAGCGTGAGGAAGGCGGCCGCCTTAAGGCCGTGCTCTTTAGTTTCTATTGTTTTTGCGATAATTATTTTTTTAAGCTTAAACGAGAGCAGATATCAAAAATCTGCCTGGAAGTTTCCTTTGAAATTTATTTGGCCGTAAATACATTTTTGAAAGCGAGAAATTGTATAGTTTGTACTAAAAAGTCAACTAACTAGAATTTCGTTAATTACATTTAGCTAGTATTTACTGCCTTGAAAAAAAATAGCCAACATGGAGAAGATGATTTTAAATAAAACTGTCAGCCAGATTTTTTATATCTGCTCTCGTTTAGGCGTAAAAAATTAATATGTCTAAAAAAATTGAAACAAGAGAGCAAGGCCTTTGTAAAATAATTTAACAACAGGAGACTGAGCACCGGAACCCTAAAAATTCATTTTTCATCCTTGTTCACTATGATTACCATGTTAATGACATACGATAGGACTAAAGGAAACCGTGGCGTCTATTGATAAAAGCTTCTTATCGTTCGTGGAAAAATACCGTATTCCCAGAACAGTTATTTACGGAGGTATGAGTATACGTGAAAACTGAAACATAGATTTTATAGAAAACGTCTTGCTAGCGACTCTTGTTATGAACGTGCGTTAGATAAACGCTAAAAACATCATTTGAAATGTTTATGTTTTTAAAGTCAACGTGGAAAATTTACAAAATAACAAACCTAGATACTACATTTGCCAACTTTACGGGCAAACATTTACCCAGAATGATGCATTTGTTAAGCGTGCTCTGTACCGCCACAATTAAATGTACGAGGTAACGGTACCAAGAGAATGTTCTTCAGAAATACGTTACTCGAGACAAACTGCTGATTAGGAAAGTTAGGAAAATTAATTTTCTGGGTTTGCTGCTTTTTGGTTTTTGCAAATAGATTCTGAGAAATCTACAATTTCAAACAGCGCTGGATTACGTATCATGCCCTCTTACGTGTGAGTGTTAGACAATTTTATTGTATTTTCAGTTTTTAAGCCGTAAGATTTATTCAAATTTTATTATTAAAAATTTCTCTACGAAAAAGCATAGGACATACGCATGGTAAACTGATTGACATAAATAATATAAACTTTTATTGATTTTACATACAGAATCATTGCAAGATAATTATAAGTTAACTTTCTAGAATTATCTTGCAATGATTCTGCATGACTAATTAATGAAATATTCCATTATTATTTATGTAAAGCAGTTTACCAAGAACGTCGTATGCTTTGTCGAAGAGAAAATTTTGATAATACAATTGGAATAAATGTTATGGCTCAAAAACAAAAAACAAAAAATTAAACTTAAACACACCCCCTAAGGGAAAGCGTTTTTTAAGGTAGAGCCGTTGCAATAAAATTCTAAACGTCGGAAATGTGAGTCAGGCATGCTAGGTCTGGAGTTCTGCGCTGTCACATCCGTGCACGGAAAGGTCGGAGGTCTGGCGTGTTATCCACGCGAGTGCGACGACACCTCGTACTTTCATGGCTGCCAACGTCCATGGCGGAGTAGAAGCAGGGTCGTAGCGACGACCCTCGCGACTTAATGACCCCTAAAATTAGCCCTCGTCTCGCCCTCGTTGTTGCACGTCTTCGGTTAACGCCCCTCTCACGTGGAGGCCGGCCGTTTTGCGAGTTCCGAGTGTCTTCCCCTGTTAAGAAACAACCATCTAGAAAAAAAGTAAACTTAGATACTTATTTGGTGTAGCCGACTTAGGAAAAATACTTAGTTAGGAACTTCTTTCGCTTGAAGCCAAGCATTGTAGTGAGGTTTCTAGTTCGTGTTAGTTGTTCGTGTTAGACTGCATTCGTAATGTAGTGGATCCGAGTTGGAATTACTGCTATTGCTGGCTAGGAAGTTAAGTGTTATTAGTCTGGCAGAGGGACGAATCCCCCCACCCTCCTTTCTAGTTGTATTCGTGATAATAAGGAGTCAATCTTTCATTTGTGGCCATGGAGAATTTCCTTTTCCAGAAATGTTTGGTTATGCACCCGAATTTCTCTCCCTAAATGCTAATTCTTAGTTACTCTCATTCTAACACCAGCAGTAAAATTTTCTTCTTGCAAAACTCGTTCGTTAGAAAATAGGTTATATTCTTATCCTTAGCCAGGACCACGAAGAGATGGCAGTGGCCTACGTACACGAAGCCCTCCAGCGTTCACGTGCAGTGATTTCGGATGTTTAAGGAAAATTGTAATCAGGATTCGGATACGCTTGACCTGAGTTAGAGCATCTCGGTTGTTCTCTTTCGCCATTCTCAGTATGCGCAGGTGAACAAAACCAAACAACAGCACTGGCATTATTTCACGTCTTATAAATAATTAGTTTTTACGGCGGCTCCACGTGATGATGTACGTTTGTGTGTATGAGGTACGAACTCTACTGAGCTCTGGAGGTGCCGCTGATCGGGTGTGTAATCAGTATCATATGTTCGCGCAAGCCGCTTAGCTGGCGTATAGTGCTTTACTATTTGTTTTATGTGGAACTCGAGCTTAAACCATATATTTTCATTTGTGAGAAATATAGTATTAGTTCTAACGTAAGTTTCTTCTATCTTTAATGTCTCCCGGATGCGGTAGATGTTATTCCGCATACGACAGTCTGGAAAAACAGATTTTAACATTTTTGAGGTGTCCGAGAATAGTGTTCTTTGTAAGTATGCTGAATTTTGAAAACCTGTAAAGACATAAAAGGTGTTTTTGAAAGTATGATACATACAAAGTTTGCGAGATGATTCCATGTGAAAAATATATTTAAGTTTTGTGATGGCGCAAATTTTAAAGGGTAAATCTACTATTCGAAGTGAGATTTAAAAAAAATAAATAAGTAAACAAAAGAAAGGAACGATAAATAACGAATTTCCAGGTGCGGTTTTGTAGCAAATATCAGCGACTGAAAATTTGTTTGAAATACTTTTCACGTTCAGTGTATTATAATGTTTCTCAAACCTTCTGTGTATCACGCGTTGCCTGTCTGTAAGGCTCAGTATTTTCTAAATTCATTTTCTCGAAACTGTTCGCTTGAGGGTATTGCGACAAGAAGACTTTTTTTCATCGAGGTCTCCTCCTACTAAATATGCTGTTTAATAGACAAAAAAACTCAGTGGCAAACAATAATAAAAAAACTTTACCAACATTTGTCTACCAAAAATGAAAGGTATTTTTTCACAGATGGCAGATATGGTTGGTTTTCAATGAATATTTTCAATTGCGAATCTCACTCTTAAGATTTTTTTTTTAACCCAAAAATTTGCGATACACAACCTTACCTCATTTTTATTAAGAATCATCTCGCAAAGTTTGTAACATCCTTTCAAAAACATCCTGTATATTGAAGTATATTCTTATTGCACCAACACCGCCGGGAATCGAACCCGGATCGCTATGGTGGGAGGCGAGTGATCTAGCCACTGCACCAAATTCGGCCTCTTAGATTGTATGAACACAATAAAATGTTTTCTAAAGTAATTCTTGCAGTTTTCAGTTTGGTAATGGAACAATTTTTTTTATTAGTACCTCGTACAAGTCAAAATACTATAGAGTTTCTGATATACTAAAGCTGAAGTTAATATTCAGACAGTGCATAAAGTCACTTCCCCAAATACTAAGTCGATGCACAACACTGCCGACGAGTTTAGCGACTTTAAAAGCCGTGGTCGCACTACACATAATTGTTGAAATGTTCAGCTTCGTATACGGTTACATGGGTTCAGAACTTGTTTATACAGTCATTACCGACTAACATGTTTGTGTAACTAAATCAGAACGGCATTATTCCTGTGCTTTTGACTTTTTAAGTATACAACCCATTTCAACAATATAGTGGACTGTAATAATTAGTTAAGAAAAGAGAAACAAACTTAAATACTTTTGGCGTTATGAGAAACATAATTTGCCTATGTGAACAAATACCTATTACGAATTCAATGAAAAATCGTTCAACATATAACTTTATGATAGACTTTTTTTTCAGATTTCAAATGAACGTATTTATATTTACATATGTGTAGTGTATCGTCGAAACGACCTTATAAGTGTACAACTGAATTATCATGGTTGACAAAACAATTTACACAGTGGAAAAAAAAAACTTCAGAAAGAGTTCGGGGAGTTATTCACAATATACAGTATAGCCGTAGGGCACTTACGGTATAGGTTGTTCGGGATAAAATGAGTACCAAAAATTTAACCTTTGAAAAAATATAACTAGCCGTTTCTGTAAATAATTCAATATTAACTTTAGATTCCTTACTGCTTGTATGGTTGGCAGCGCAATTGCGCAATGTAGTTCCATGTATTTTCCTATTTAAATACAACAATGCTGAAACAAAATCATCCGAAATCGGCATATTCGTGTTTTATATAATTAATAAACTTTTTTCTATCAAACTTTATAAATTCCTACAGACGGCACAATTTATCTTACACGCGCAAGCATCAAGTGACATGTCCAGAGAGGTTAGACATTCCCAGTCGTTAGCTGTTACACGCGGAAAGATACGAACTGGCTGAAAATAGAACTTTAGCAGGGCTTTTTTAAGTGCCCACTTTATCCTGAACCGCTTATACCATACTTCAGCTCGTAAATATATCCAATGTAGATCATGATTACTGTAAAAGTCTGCGAACACTATTATACATTTGACCGTTTTCTAAAAATGTGTAGGAACGGGATAAATAATATTGTAATACCTACTTTCCTAACACACTTATACATTGGTGTGATAAATGTACAAATAATTGTATAGTGTTCGGCCGCACCCACGACATCTTGTAGTTATCAGGCCAGTCATTCAAGGGTTCGCGCCCTCCTCCAGTCCAAGAGAAGAGCGGGTAACTACATAAAACTGAAGACCCTGAGGGGAGGGTAGACCTTAATTAAATCACAAAACAGCGTTCTTCAGATGCCACAGCCGCCTGTTTGCCTTCACTTTATTGCGTTCTCCGTCCTCTTCTCGCGTGAGTTCACTGCGAGTCGCTGACATTCGTTACGCGTACTTGAATTCAATTTAAGTTCTGCGCAGCATTTCTGTTACTTTTATTGCAGTCGTTATAGCGGCTCCGGGTGAGGGAAAAGCTGAACTGTGTGAGTTACTTGAGTTTAGGATCTAGGTCACTGCACATAACATATATAAGGAAACTGATTACCACGAGCTGCCTAAACAGATGGACAGTTCACGCCGGAAACTTTAAGGGCGACACTGCCACGTGGGTCGGATACATCTTCACTCCACACGCAAGGCAATGACATAGTGCGCAGTTGTGGTCTCAGGAATTCAGCGGTTACCCTATTATATCAATGACGTAATAACAAAGATAACGTAATGCCTGTGTGCGTCAAGTACGTTAAATGTATCGCAACGGTGAAAAATGACGAGGAAGATCCACGTACTGTATGATCTCGAATTTCATATTGACGAAACTAATATTAGAAAAGAGAGTTGCCTACCTGATAGCCGTAGCGCACGCAAGAAGAGGAATTTGCGGGGTAATTTTTTTTTTTTTCAGTGTTGATCAGTGATTTTTAATTGTCTCTCTTTCGGCCAAAACCCATATGTTGCGTTTAGAAGAAGACAATATTGCTACAGGAATAAGAAGTGAGAAATTACGAGGTTATTTGGTCGAGTGTCCTTTAAAATTAACGTATTTGTTCATAGTTTTCAGAGTGTAAAAAAACAACATAAAAGATCCTAAAGCAGTTCGAGCCGAGACGAAACGAGATGGATAAAAATGTCAACGATGGCATATCTGTAGGCATGACAAGTAGCCTACTGAGCCCATCAACAAAGATTTACGCCCTATCAATTATCTTCTGGCCTGGCATTGGGATTTGATAGTTTTTGTCGCTACACTGTGTAATGGAGCCTCCACACGTGGTCGTAGGGAGCTAGACAGATGGTGTATACTGCACCTGTTCTGGCCTCTCCTGGATGAATAGACGGAATGAAGCCTCGTGATACATGCGTGTCCGTCCAAGTGACAAACGGACGTCACGACATGTCATCATGTATATTTATGCCCGTATATCCCCAGCCAATATAGTCAGAACCCGAAGGCAGATTTTAATCAAACTCGGTACCGACATATACAGTAATTCTTGAGAACGTTGCCTGCATGAGTTCTTCTAATATTTTAGTATTATTTTCTAATAGCAGCCATTTAAAAAATACGTGTGTGTATTTATGCATCGAGAACCATTCTTCCCGATTCAAACCTAATTTTGTAATTAAAAACTAATTCGTGGAATTATTTCAGTGAATTGGCGGGGGCGGGGGAGGGGGATGACATAGTATGAAGCATCTTCGGATTGTAACGTCGGAGGAAAAGAGTGATCCCAAAGTAACCCAGCTAAACGACATCTACCGGCACGATTCACACATGTGAATATCACGGCTGACATTTCCAGGAATCGGAAGTAGGTTGAATGCATTAGTTCAGCCGTTCAGTGAGATATCACGTCCTGAATAATGTTCTTTCAGTTACATTTTAAGAGCTATACTTACTTCGTATTTTGACTATTAATCGGCCAAACTTGGGTTTTAATAGCGTATGATATATTGAGGTCATGCATTAATTTTGGACGAGTGTATAAACATTCCATGTCATTTTGTGTTCTACGTGACCGTTATTGTGAGAGCTGTTAGACCAATTTTAACCCAATTTAATACTTAAGAGTTAACCAAACAAGCTTTGATTTCTGAAGAATTGTTTTACATAGATTTGGCATTTTCAAAGAGAACACTGCATGGGTAAATATACATGTTATGGCATATTTCTTTTTTTAATTAACTAGTTTAACTAAATTCTATACGCTAGTTGGTTGGCTAGAAACATAGGCTTTATTTTTGTAGTGTTTATTGATTTAGTACCACTTTGGAAGATAACATACGAATAAAGTATCTTGTTATATTTCGTGAACTCTTAAACGTTTAACATTTATATGTTCAGTTAAAATGTTATAAATATAGTAACTTGGGCCGGATGTATCAACTTCCAACTAACAGGCGGTTAGCTAACACGGTGTTAGCTGCATCTCTTGTTCAGCGCCCAGCCATTGTTATTCTCTTGTTAGCTACCAAAGTGTTATAGAATTTTTGTGGTACTTGTGTGTATGTTGGCAATACAGTTACTAGAAATATGGTATTTTAGTACCACAACTTAGATAATGTTGGCAAGTATGCAATGTTTATAATTTTTTCTTCGTATTATTTACAAAGTACGTACAAAAAATTAAAACTTTTTTAAGTCAAATGTGAAATAATGAAGTTTCGTAACGTGTGCGTTCTGTATTAGGCTATATTGAAGTTATTATATCACAATTACCATGTATATTACACTTAAAATTAACATTATCGTCAAAATATGTTAAGAAACTATAAAAATTGAGCATTTGAAAGTGAACATGTGCTTATTTAAGATTGATTCTGATAATATTGTCTTTATTTCATAAGATTGCAGGATTTAACTTTTAGTTTATAGTCTTTCGCGAGACTGTTTCAAATACATTCACATGACATGTTTGTTGTCAACACAAATCAAACCTGCCTAAGCGAACACTTGCAAAGCCAGTCAAATTTATTGTACTCCTTATTCGAATGACATGTGAAACACATTAGCACTGAATTGTTTAGAAATAACGTATAGCTATCACGATTTGATTCACGACTCGCTGAACGACGAAAGCCACTCGTAGGCCTATGTTAGGAAATTAACTTATAAATCTGTACCTCGGAGGTAAAATACACTATGTCACAAAAGTCGTATTTTTCAGGCAGGCCGTTTGAAGAGTGTGATTCACTAGTGAATTAAGCTGTTTTAACAACCAAAAATTTGGTGTTCTGACACAATATAGACTGTGTTATATGCCACCAGAAAGTTCTAAAATTTTGTTAATGTTTATGTTGAAAAGTGCATTTTGAGAAATAGTGGACATAGTGAAAATTCATGGAACGGCAAATGTGTGTTCCTCTGGTACATAATTAGGAGCATCATTTGCCGTAATTTGGGACATAATCACATGTGGAAGTTGTGGTGAGAAGTGGCCATCCCAGCTATGTTTAAATTTGGCCCATAGAACTTAAGTAGATATGGAAATTGACAATGCGGCACAAAATTAATACAAATTCTTACATTTGCAGGTCTACCGGACCAGCTTAGCTATCGCTTGCGTTCTCTTTAGTTCTATAAAATAGTTCCAAGGCGAATTCTTTCTATACCTATGTAAAACAGATGTACGAAATTTACTGACGTAGTCATATTTATCATCCCATCACATTGCCTGGCATTGCGTACTGTACGTACCCTTAGAAAGTATGCGGGGAATGGACTGTGTCACCGCGTCAAAGACAGTCTTGTTAAATATGCCGCAACAAGCAAGCACGTTCTGAGGGTTGGGCCCTTTTGGAGCTAAATTTATATCCTCCATTCAAATACGATCTCTCCGGTATGTGGTTAAGAGAAACCAATATGGGCCAGTGATCACTTTACAGATCATCCAAAACCTCCCACAGCGCTTAACCAGCCAATTTGGTAGAAAAAAGGGTTAATTATATCGGCGTTGGAAGTAAATTCAGGCCTCCCATGCACGTAATGGTTCAACAGAATGTAATTCTAGGTAGTTAAGAATTCAAAAATATATTCCCTGCAATATCTGAAAAATTGTTTCCCCAAGAAGTATGGTGACAGTCGAAATCGTCCCCTACGGTTAAAGGATCCGAAAACGAGAAAAAATGTGTACCATGAGGACACGGAACCTCTGAAATTAGGGTAAACGTATATTGACACCATAGTGGAAAATTTATTACCGAGTAGTAGCTTAATCGCAATAGCTTCCACTTCATAGAAACCTCGCTAATATTTCACAACTAGTTGCAGATAGCAGTTCTTCATGTCCAAAAGGATTACAGTTCCCATGTACACTCCTGCAGCTAATACATCATAAGTAGAGATTATGGTTTAACGCGAAAATGTTCTCGGCCACCATACCCTTGAAAACGCTGCAGTTTCTTTCAACATATACCATTGAGTGATGCACGTCTGTTACAACGCAGCTGTTTGCAGACCAACAACCCAACAGGCATAAAATATTACAATAGGGGAATTATTATTAGCTGAGTCAAATAGGGCAACAGCTCCAGGTACAAGAGAAAGCCAGTAATTATCTAATAAGCTGAGCGAGTGTTTATATCCAGCAAACAGTCAAGTTTTCCCACGATAAACAGTCATCTCTAATCGTAAGGTTTCCACAAATGATTACTGATAATTATTTTTCAGTAAGAATTAAAATATCAATAGAAGTTAGTGCAAAAAATTCTGTAAATAGAACCAGTTACTAACAAATGATTCGCAGTTCCACTGGGCTAGTTTTTTAATCAATATTTTATAAATGAAGTTTGATTCCGACTTATTATGTAAATTTTAAGAACAAATACATGTGATATTTTTTTGCCGAATATTGATAGATACTAAGTTTTTGGGTTTTATTGAAATTTAAATTTGTTTCAATGTTAGATTGTATTATTACTTAAAGGATAAACTAATATTATACTAATAGTAACAGTTATAACTAGTTTAGTTATAATTCAAACATGACAAGTGACATACCAAAAAGGAATTTCTTTTTATTCATAATACAGCTCTCAGTGCAAGATTGAAATAAATGAGTGGAATAAACGCTCTTTATCAACAGTGTAAGACGAATATTTTTTTACCAAGAAGAATCCTCTGTTTTATTGTCTATGTTAAAGAATTTAATTTATCGACATAATAGTAAGTATAAGGTGTAGACCCATCAATAGGTATCGATCTTTTTGTCACACCTTCGGGAATTGAATTTAACATTTGTGATATCTGGATTAAATTAAGAATAATATTACTTCAAGTCTGTAATATTGTCCTGTGCATCTGGAGCAACTGGTGGAATCGCTTTGTAGCATATTGTGTAGCCGTTTGGTCTTAAGTCACCTTGAGTAATTGCCATACGTTGGGTGTAAACCTACTGAGAATAAGTAATAGTTGTGTTGTCTGAAAGATGCTATCATGAGGGTGTTCAGTGGGCGTAAGTGGGGGAAATTCCACCGGTGTCTGAAGAGACTACGCAATGGGAGGATTAGGCCCTGCTGCGTAAAAGGTGTTGGCTGTTGAAAAGGATGTTGCTGTTGATAAGGTGCCCGATATTGTTATATACGATTCCCAGCTTCCATATACGTTACCTGTAATTTGCAATTAATCTTTTAATTTCTCTTTTAACTTCCCAGTGCGGAATCTTGGCATTAGGTATCAATCGCTGTGAGCGATCCCATAACATTTAGACAATCTGTTTCGAGACAATATTAGCAGCGTGCCATTTTCGCCCTACAATATTTAGTAACAGTCCTAAACGGAAGCACTTTGTAACATTGTGTAACAGACTGGACTTTTAAGCGTAATCCTAAATATTTTTGTATACTACATGATGATACGGTAGTGTTTGTTCTTCAAATGTCAAACAGAACAAATTAATCGGTATGCATTGTACTTACACTTCTACACATTTGGTCAATCGTTCCACTGCTAGTAGCTAAGGGTAGGAAAATCCCGCGAATTCAGTGATCCGAATGCTAGAATCCTTTGTTTTATGCATTTTGAGTATGCTCCGTCTATTCGTTCGTTGTCTGTTGTTCCACTGAGTAGCAGCTAGTGGAGAAATGGTCGGGGCTTGAGTATGTATAGGATATTTGATTCTACCATGCCTTCCCGTAGTTCTGTCATATCTATGTCTAATGGGACCCCAACAATTAAATTTTGCTTCTGGGCTATTCCTAAGGAAATAACGGCTTTCAAGTTCAATCTTGTTGGCACTTCTGAAGTCAAATAATGATTTGTGGATCAAATAAAAAGTAAGTTTTAATATATTAGATACTGCCCGTTGTATTGATAAAGACCGGGACTATGGAGATAAGACATGCTCGAGGTTTGACCACATCTGTTGGCCCTGAACGACTAATTCGGTCATGGATTCCGTTGCTCATCTGTATTCATCAAACCATATGACTTCTTCCTTACAAAAGACTCTGTGTCTACGCCCATGTTATTGCACATCTAACGTGAAACCTATTCCAGAACCACACAATTTACGCACGTATTCTATTGAACCGGCAATGTCTCGAGTACTTACCTACTTGCGCCGATTCACCTTCAAGACTGGAATATTTTGGTTTAAAACATACCAAGGCTGACTCTCTTTGCGTTGCTGATTATGTGAGCCAAGGATTCAGGTTTTAATAATGCCACTTAACGTAGCTAATGGCATTAGACTAGCTGTGTCAGCTATGGAGTAGGTTTCAAATACTAAAGTGGTTTCCCTCATAACGATATTCCCTTTATGGCCTCACGAGTCGGAAAGAGGGTGATTCTAAGGCAGTTAATTTGAAGTGGTACAGTGGTTTTTATCTAGCCTTTTTGAGCGTAACCATGCAGATTTAAAGTAAAATATTTTATTTCATTTTACGTAAGCAGTTTTGTACTTGCTTGGTTACTGATGCCGTGGGGCTCTTTGTGCGGTATGGCATACTTCATAATTTGTGAGAGATGGGGTGCTGTTTCTCAGCTGCAGAGTTTCTCACACAAATAAATAAATATTAGATATGAAAGGAAAATGCGCACAACCGTAGGTCAGTAAAGGGATAGCGATTGACCACATATCATTAAATGAACGACTACACGTGAAACATTCAAAATGGAAGACCTCTGGTATCATGAAATAAAAATTGTGCTTGTATACATGTGCATGTATTCAGACGCGTAGACGCGTGCGATTAGTCACGCGTATATACAAAATGTACTTTCCTTACGAATAAATACCATTACAAAAGTCTTGACAAATTTTATGTAAATAATGTAGTACATGAGAAATAACAAGATAAATAGAAGCAGCTAAGCATGTCTGAAAAGTTTTGAGCATAAACGACAAATGAGGAGCAAACATTCAAACCCAGACATGTTCAAAATCCCAAAAATGAGTAAAATGCCCATTCTAAATTAATAAGATTGGTTACATACGAGTATGAACTCAGACTCCATAAAACACATGTATTATTTAAATGGGTATGTTTATTCTCAGTTAGTGTTCTAAAATATGATGTTTATCCACTTTTTTCTACAGCTAGATAAGGTGGACATGTCTGGTTTTGAAATTTTGCTCCTCAAATATAATAGGACATTGACCATTAATAACATATTATATTTTGCCCTGCATATTATTTTAGGAGTACGCAGAATATGTAACCGATTTTTCAGTCATGAATTAAAATAAGGCTCCACTAAATTATTTGTACATTTCCGTACTAGGCATGCTATTATTACATCGTTGTTTGTTTCGTTTCAGACTGTTGTGAAACACGATATTTCGACTGATTTCTTCCTTGCATTTTTCATTTCGATTCGCTTGATAGTCTATTGTTGGTCGAATATTTTTAACATTCCCTCTAATGAAAGAAACCTAGTAAACTGTAAAGAATGCCAAGTAGTTTTAAAGCGGTGTTTTAAATATCCAAGATTAAAAATAGTTTCGGTACATAATTAAAGCTGTACGGCACATCAAAGTCTTGGGTAAATAAACGGCGTGTTATTTTTCTTCTAGTGTTCAAGCTCTTGGTTATATTTGAAACTTTTTACGTTATGGCAGAAGAAGACAACTAATTCAGTACACAAGAACACGCAGAGAAAGTTTTAATCCACTCGTTAATTTACTTTTACTAGATAGAAGAGTTTCTCACATTTCGTTATACTCGCTGCTGTCCCAAAAAAATATAAAATTTTTCCTCGCTGAAAACATTATAATGCTACGTAATTCCCCTTCTTCTGCATGAATAAAGATAGCACGGGTTTAAACTTGTGGTGTACTACGTCATCTTGGAACTCTTGGAAAGAGTTTTTAGAGGCTTATGAACAAATAAATGTGTATAATATGGAAGTTTTATTTTTATCTTTGCGGTCGTATTAGCCCTGCATTACTGAAAATTCCTTAAAATAATTCCTTGTTCTTAGGGTGAAATTTTTTATTTTTAGGGTATTAGTTAGTGTCGGGAGATATAAAAAGTTGTAATAATATTACATATTAAAATGTAGGAAAAACATTTCAAGCGACTTGGTGCAGTGGTAACGTGACTGTTTTCACTAGAACCTAGTTTTGATTCCCTGATTAGTCATTTTTAATATATGTTGTACACAGGTCATGGCCGCGTCTATTTTATATCCGCTATGTCAATGAGACGTTAAACGCTTCCTACTATCAATGTCGTTCGCGGCAAACTGAGCCATTTTGCAAGCATTGGAGGATTTTTCCCCACATTTTAGCCAACTAATTTCCGTCACCTGTAAATATGGATATCAATGTTATTTGTGGCAATGAGTACATTTCGCAGTGTCAAAAATGTAAGTTTAAGGATTAGATGCTAGTGTATTATCGTTTCGAGACCTATGTATTTATGTGCCAAGAGGGCTGGGACGACCACAATCCTCAGGTCGTATCGGGTGGTTCAACAAATTACTGACCTTATGCATGCGATGAGTACGTTCATTATTATTATTATAATTACCATAAGTTTAACTAGGAACAACGCTAATTTCACGTCGCGTTCATTCTAGACTCGTGGAAGCCGCGAGGGAGTTCACATGGCCAAATTCTGCTGTAGGTATATGTGTGTGTTTGGAACAAAAATGTCTCCCTTCAAGTTGAACGATTGATTTGTTCACTTTCCATTGTTTGTCCTCACAAGCAACACTGTTTTCTTCCACAGGTTAGCTAATGTATTTGGTCTTCTCGACATGACTCGGAATCAATATGTTTATAAGTTTCAGAAAATTGATTATACACACACATTTCTTAGAATTTCAAACTCATGTGATAGAAGTCGTCACTACTGTTAATTTATATTATTTCTTAATTTCTTCTTATATTACACATATTCTTACTCCAGTCTCCTGAATTCGTTTAATGACTTATATACTAGCCTATTACTTATTTCTCTCCTTACTCGCATTCACGAAACATTGCGAACCTATTTCCTACTACGGACATTCTGATTTTGGTTTTAGACAGCTATCCAAAATCGGTCTCGAGATGACCACAACAATGGTTATGGCAGATCCCTCTGAGTTTCTGTTATGGTGTCAATACGTGTAACAGCATCGCTTAAGTAAATGTCTACAATATGTCAAACTCACTCACCTGACCCTCTCATAACATACCTATAAAGTGACATCATTCTGTTTCAGATTGGACGTACACCATACTGTCACAAGGCTGTTCTCATGCTGCATTCTGTGACGCTGTCCGACGAAGGGGAATATGTGTTCGTGGTGCGGTCGCCACGAGGCCTGGCAGAGGGCGTTGTGACCCTGAACGTGACGCATGCTAGCAGCTTCTCGGTGCCGGCTGCCAGGGCATACCACTTCTCTGCTGCCCTTTCCATGCTCGTTGTCATGCTGATACTGCCGCAGTTCTACGTCAGACAGACATTTTGTGTTTGAAACGTCATGATATCTTGTAACTGACACCAAGTTGTATATTGCTATATTTGTTATTAAAATATATGTAAATAATTTACTATGTCTACTCTTATGATTTATAATGTTCACCTGCAAAGTATACTTAAATTACAGTTACTTGATTGCAGTTAACAGTACATAAATGAATGTCTGTTCATATTGATCAGAAGAAGAATAAGCCAATATGTGTATTGTAATAGTCATATCAAGGCAGTGAAAAAATAGCATACTTTTTGGTCTCTCACAGTTTACAAATCAAATTTCACTCACACAGAATGTTTATTGCGAAAATGTTACATCATATTTAGCCTGTCCACAAAGTCTTAGCATTACTGTTTAAAAATTTGTTGGTTTTAGAGTGCATGATAAGTAACGAAATAAACACCGTGCATAAATAGATGAACGTATGTATTGTGAATAAAAAAATTAGTGGTGACAGATAAAAAATTAAAACTCAATATAGTAACCATTTAAAGACCAAGAAAAATGTTCTCTTTCTAAGTTTTTCCGTACATCACACAAAAACAAAAGGTGAAGCAATGGATTGAAGTTCTTGTTTCTTTTAAAAGCGTAATCAGTTCAACTTGCAGAGATCGCTTGCGAGAGCTATGAAAGTATCAAGCAGTAATGTCACTAATCCATCGTAATAATCGCTTATATGTCTATCATGAATAACCCGCACACAATATAACAAAAATGAATAATAAACCACTGTAAAACTTCACATCCTAACTTAATAATTACAGAACTTCATTATGAGCGAGTTGTGCTGTTGTCACAATTTACTTGCATTATTTTCAATGAAAAGTTAAAACGTTTTCAATTTTAATATAAATTTTAGTTATTGTTTGCGAAATAAACATTTACTGATGTTTATACTCCTATTACATCAAAAATTAAGTCAACTTGTTGAGAACTCAACCTGAAAATACTCTTTAAATTATTGTTTATTGTATTTGTAAATCTTCCGTTTCAATAATATGCACAACATAACTTAACAACTAAATAACATTTAAACCTTTTATCCACGAAAAAAAAATCTTTGCATAATTTCTAAAAACTTTGGAATATTTATAAGTAAGTTCGTTAAAACTCATTTTTGTTGCACAATAATCTCAAAATCTTTACAATTTAAATTATTTTTCTGGTCCACCAAATCGAAAAGTTGCAAAGTCTCTCCGTGAAATACATCCATCAACGCATGTTTTTTTTTTCTCAAATGTTACAACTAAAGACCAAGAATTTGTACGTAATGGGTATAGCGTAATCTTAACAATGATATATTAAGTTCTCGTGAAGATAATGTCCGACAAGTATGAACACGTGTCGAAGAAGCAGGAGTACCCCGATAATATTCGCCGGCCAGTGGTTAAGTCCACTAGGTTTCTCACGCACAAAGGTCGGGGGGTTAATCTTACTGAGGATTGAGGCTGGTTACACATGGTGTGAAGACGGCTACATCTCGACGGCCCTCTGACATTTTTAAACGTTAGGATTTTTAAGATGTTTTTGTGAGATTAAGATAATAAACCACCCAGTGAAATATAATCACCGGATCCCTAACTTCAGTTTCGGATTGGAAAATGTTTTCGATCTGCTTTAGGTGAAAAAGGCAGTTCGTATAAAAGTTGGAACTACACTGAGAACTACAGCAGTACACGCCGCTCAGTATCACCTACATGTCAAACTACACATGAAGTAACGATATGAGCCCAGTTTCGCACGTGAGAAACCTCACTGGCGGGCCAATTTTCTCGGGATGCTCCCGTTTCAACATAATAGTACTCCATTGTAGCCCCGTATTCACGCCTTATCCCCCATCGTCACGGCGAAAAAACCATATTTGCTATTTAGCTCCAAATATAAGTCCTTCATATCAGTGCTAATTAAAATGTGAAATTACGGCTGTGCCGCCTAGAAAGACGTTTTACATGTCTTGGAAAAGTAACACAGCGGTGGTACAGTGGGTACACACATTTACACATTTCAGCTAATTAATGTTTCTTTATAACATAAGTGCATCCTTCTGTAATCGCACTTACGCTAAACATAAAACAATTTAATTTTGCAATAACCATACCAAGTAGAAGAAGGTTTAAGATGCACCTATAAAAATGTAACAAAGAAATAAAACCCCCCAAAAAATTTACATAGTTATCTTTTATATCCCTGTCACAGTAAACTACGAGCTGTCTCCCTTCTACACAGGTCTTGTCATTTTAGACAAGACAAGCGTTTACTCTTCAAGAAATTTTGAATTTATACATACGCAAATGACACCAGAGTCGTTACCAGTTAGGGAAGAAGCCATCCCTTAAAACACATTGGAATTTTCGAATCCTCTTAACACCACCGCTTGTTTTAAATACGTTTTACCAATATTAATGAAACATTTAATGCGCAACACCCATACATACAAAAGTATTTTCGACCTAGTCGCTTCTATTCTCCTTTAAAAAATTCTACGATTCACACGATTACGTTATCAATCTGCAGTATTTTATACAAAAATTAATTTTTATCTTGATATTTAACGAAATATTCTTCTTAACTGACACATTTGTGAGTTTCTTATACCTACGAGAATACTGTGGCATTTATCACTATTTCTGCAATTATGGCCTTTTATCGAAACAAGTAATCGTGGCTTTTGCGAAACGAACAGACAGTAATATTTCCTCATATTTTTCGGAACAGAGTTTATTCACAGCCATTACTTCTGTGGTAACTCAAACAAGTATATTCGTACTACTGCCCCAACCAGTTCTGTTGTCTCACGTTTGCTACGGTATTCTGAAGTTCATTATACTGCTTATTTAATATTATATAAAGAGAAGAAACATTTAATTCTAAAATTAAAACTAATTACAATACTTTACCTAAAATCAATTCCAAATCGTCCTATAGACAGTCAGTTACGGGGTACCATAGCGCTATAGATGAACACCAATTTAAAAAAAAGTCTCTGCCAAAAGTTGAATATAACTTACTGCGCAGATGTATAAGGCACGCAACTCAACACAATTCAGAATATTCAAGTTAAAAGAAATACATAAATAGTGCAAATAGGGTATGCTCTAAAATTACCCTACTTCATGATACTAAGGAGTCGGACTTACGTATCAGAAATATGTCAAACAATTTAATTGTGTTCATATATGATATATTGGTCACTTAATGCCAAAACTAAAAATGCCTGATTTCTGTTGGTAACTGACTGAACTCTGTGTACACAGTCATCCCAATTTTGTAAAGCCCGCAACGTGGTTTATCACGATACTAAGACGTACCTCGGTATTTGGTCCGTTTACACTATATCCTGTTTGTAATATCAAATCGCTGGATTTTCATTATTTGCTGATTAACTTCCAAAATTATGACCACCAAATTTACTGACTACAATATATCAAAAAAATCGCATTTTCATTACGTTAAATATACAGACCACAAACGAATCTCGGAAAGGAGACATAACATTTTTACTACAGTGTCACGCGTGCCCTATCACTTCAGTGCCATATGTAAGTCTGCCGCTTGCCGGAGTAAATACTGAAAAAGTGCTAAAGTGATTAAATTTGAAATACATTTTTTAAAGATACGTTTAGAAATTAGTTAAAGCATACTGTCCTACAGTTTGAGCGACCGAACACAAAAATCCTTAACGTACTATCTGTCTAGTTGTTCTCGGAATTTAACATTAAATCTTTACACATTATCACATGTACATCAACAAAATCTTTTATTTTCGTATGCCGTGCACTGCAAACAAATATTTTTCCCCACAACACAAATTTTATGTCTGTGGGGCGCAACAAAGAATCATCGCCACAAATAAAATTTTTCTTTAATGCAAATTACTACTAAAATAGTACAATGTAATGTTGGTAGGGACAGTAAGAATAAAATATTTTCATTGAGGCAAAGCTTTTTGCAGTGGCTCGTAATCAAACAACTTTTATTTTGTGTGTTTTTAAAGAGTGATAATTTTCTTAATGACGGAGTAATAACGATCCCTGCCACATTCGATACTCAAATTATAAATAAGAAAATATAAAACTCGGTTTCATAGTTCTTGAGATTATAAATAGCCTAAAACATTTTAAAGTGGCCGCTATTTGGAAAATATTCACAATACAAGATCAAAATACATAAATGTCGTGTGATTTTAGACAACACTTAACATATGGGTATTAAGTAGCGGGAGAAATGAAGGATCCTCGGAAAAAAAACCACCAACCGGTGATACCATCGGGCACGATTCCCATATGCGGAAATCCGGAGAACGGCCCGCAAGGAATCTAGTCCAGATCACCTTGGTGAGAGGTGAGTGGTCTGACAATTCGGCCACCTCGGCAGGCAATTCGGCCACCTCGGCAGGTAAGTGGGATTTACGTCTCGTCGACGGCGAGGTCACTAGAGACGGTGACACACAACTTGGTAAAATGACAGGCGCTGTGAGAGGAGTCGGCCATGGCCTTTGTTAAGGAACAATACCAGCATTCGCCTGGAGCGATTTGGGGAAATCATGGAAAACCGAAATCAAGATGGCCGGTGCCAGTGATCGAACCCAAGTCCTTCCGAATGAGAGTCCAAAGTGTTACCGTTGTGCCACCTCGCTCGGTGACAATCACGGAGGGAGAAAGAGAAGGCGAAAGGTAGTGAGAGAGATAAAGACGGATATAAAGAGAATAAAAAAGAGAGGGAAGTGATAAAAGCCTTTTTTTTCCCCTTCGGAATGTAGGCTGATAACCAATCAGCGTCAAGTAAATTATCTTCCACGCCCTTGTGTGACAATATGTTGTTTCAAACGTTAAGGGATGGGAGAAGGCTAGGGATGTTATAACTTTACTTGGGAAAGTATACACGACTGTAATCGTGTTTAAATTGGGTACTTTACTTATTTCAGTTTAGTAATCACAGTAAAAAAAATTTTAAACAGCCTACATTTCCTGGGAAATGTTTCATTTGTGTATGAAATTAAAAAAAAGAAATAAGCATTATGTGAAATAATACACCAATGTTTGCAGAAGTGGAATATCATATAGGCCTATACATTACTGCTGAAAAAAAATGTACAGCGTAATAAACTTGTTACATTACCCCATTTCAGCATGTGTAAAAAAAACACAGTAGTATAGTGTAATTTTTTGAGTTGAGTAGTTTTCTTAACAGCAATGTCACTGTTAAAACGCATTCAAGTCTATTAAACATATATAAGAGAATACTGACCGACCAACATTTTTGTATGGTTTCCCCTCAGGTCGTAGGCGAGCACTGAGTTATTTTTCAAAATTCGACCTCTAAAGGGGTGAAAAGGGGTGAAACTTATTCCCAAAGAAACGTCGACAGAGCTCTAACTCGATGGCCAATCATCGGGGTTGTTTACTTTAATGGGGCACACATAAAAATGCATATTAGCAAAATTTAAGAATTTTTCGAAATCCAACATTTAAGGGGTGAAAAGACCTCAAAAGTATTTCTGATTAAGTATCGATATCTATCGAATCCTTGGGGATAGAGAGTTAATATTTACTTCAAAATGCTACTTATGTAAATACCCAAAAAATGGTTTAGGATTTTTTTTTTAATTTGACCCCCAAGAAGTAACAAGGGGCAAAATGTGTTTTTTATGAATCGTCTGTCACTGAAACACAATTGACTACCGTCGTGATATTTACTTCATTTGGTTTCGTATGCAAATGTCTATGACAGGACTCCAAGACGTTTGGAAATTCTTTAATTAAAGTGAAAATACGTGAAATATGTTTTCGATTATTCCTCCACATCAAAATGGAGAAGGAAATAACACTGTTAATGTCCCGGTTAGATTTCAGATTCGAACGCTGATGTAGACAACACACTCAGCTGGTAAAGAATAACGTTAGCTGCCCAAGATGCTTTCCTAAAGTAAGATAGATTACATGTATTTAATTGCTAGGCTAACACTAACTTAAACTATAATAATTTACTTACAGAACTATAGTCAAATTACCGAAATATTAGTACATTTTATAAACAACCAAGTTTAGTTCTATATTATCCTTTGGTATCACATAGTATTAAACTCTACACGTACTGTCTTGTGGTTAGAACTCTCTATTGGAAATTCGTGGGTTGTAGGTTCGAATCCTCGCAAAAAACCTTAAAAACATTCTGCCTTGAATAAAATCAATGAAACTGAAAAAAACTGCAATTTTTACATTATGCACCTATAAAATGTCTAAAGCGACCATCTATTTTTATCTGACAGCGTGTGTAATTTGGAACAAGCATCATGTAGAAATAGTGATTCAATGGCCTGGTTTTTTTACAAATACGATTGGTACTTTTACCGAGACAAATTGTAAATCCACAAAAACAATGCTGTTAAAATATACGTACGTTTATTGCAACACTGCCGCCACGTACATTATGTATAAAATTACGCAAAAGCTTTTACAGTGATGTTTAACATGGTGTAAACAATTTAGTAAATAATAATTTAACAATATTTGTTTGCATCGTTGTTTAACCATTTATGTCCGTTAAACTTCATTTCAGACTGTCCCAGCAATACTAACTGACGTAAGCGTTTTAAATATTAAATTGGGTCACGTAACTAAATACTAAACACAGTGTCTTAGAACACCATACTGTGCTTACTTATTATATTACAACAAGTTTCAGTATCAATATTCATTTGGCCTGTAGAGCACTTTTCCTCTTTGTGTTTTAAATAACAAAAAATAATATATTCTAACTAACTTGACCTATATTCTACGCATATTAGTTAAAGATAAAGTTGTTTGCATTAGTAAGAGGTTTTTGAAGAAGGAAAATTAGAAATTGTAAACGAAGCGAAATTAATAAAAAATATATTCTATTAAAAATCACATGAACTTAGTATTTAGTATTCAAATTCAAACTAAAACCATTAATCTAAAAACAATAAAATATTCATTATTCCACTTTTAAAATGATTTGATTCAATTGCATAGTCGTAGATACGCCGCAATTATTCACAGTTGTAAAAATACTCATTTATGATTCCAACAATATAATTTAAAAGAGCATTCGAAACAGAATGCTTGTACTCTACGATCATAAATCCGCAATTGCGTGTTTACCACAGCCAGCTGCAGTTAACACCATGTATAGCCGGCCGAGTTACAAGATGTTTAGGCCCAAACGTTTCAGAAAGTTAGGAGACTAAAAACTCCTATCAGCGCCATTAATTCACTGGTGGTTGCCAACAGCGCCTTGTATCCTAGGACACGACCCTTAACACTATTTGCTTTGTGCTGCGGTCTACACCAATGTCGGGAATCTCAAGTGTTCGCCCATAAATTAGCATATCCACTACAGCGACACACAAATTCTCCTCTGCCTTAGAAATCATCCCCCACACCATTAATTTTAAAATTAGTTGCTTGCATTTATCATTGTTGCATCTCAACGTCAGTTATTTCTCTACGTGTTATCGCTAACGTCTTTAGTGTTTTATAGTCTTTTCTCTCAGGATTTCGCGATTAGGAATTCTACATTGCAACAGTCTTCCTAAAGTTTCAATCAGGATTTGAATTAATTTTTTATCCCAAACGAGATAAACTGTGTTTTTAAGAAATTTTACTGTAGCTTTTTATTTAGTTTGGAGTAAGAAGCTTAGGAAACAAATTTTTCTCGAAAAGATACTTTTCTTTCTTAGATTAACGTTTCAGAATCTACACACATTCACGTATGTGGGATTATATATACATACATATTTTATTGGATGTTCAATTTCTTAACATTTTAAATAACAATGTTACAAATGCTTGACTCCCAGCTTGTTAGCCATGTCACCGATTCCTGTTTTCAGAAAAACATTGAAATTGCTACATGTATGTGCTATAGTTTTCGAGACTGAGATAAAAAAAATGAGGCTACAATGATTTTACCGCCGTAAATGCTCAAATCATACATACATATATGCCAGCCGCAATGAATGCAATATAACTCTTGCCTGTCATCAACATGGCTTATCTACGTCAAACATGTGGTCTGGATACCGTCTAAAAATGGTCGTAAATTATTAAGAACCCGCAGAGTTTTATTTAACACACATTAGTGATGGGGTACTTAGAGCGACAGAGACACTTTTAGAACTCATATCTTGACTCTGTCGTGTAAGTAATCTAGCAGTTATGTATTGTTCAATAAGGATAAAGTAATCGGTGATCATGGTAAGTTTTTCTTGCAAATAACTTTGTTTTACAAAAACTAAACACCTTAACATATAAAAATACGAGTTTTTTTTTAACCACAATAATACAACTGCTCAAAAATTTTGACTCCCAAAAGCAGAAAAACCCATTCATTATTTTAGTGGTTATTGTGTCTCTGAATAACTTAAGATAAAAAATCCACTTAATCGTTATCAAAACTGTGTATCACCTTTTAACTGACATTTATTATATTAACTGCCAATAATTCTCTTCCACTCGCTTTTCTTTGACTACAGATTATTTGTAAAATTTTACAGTTGGTACTCTTAACAGTTGATAATTGCTACGACGTACATGAACTAAATACCAACTCAACTACGTCGCAGACCAATACGCCCGCGTGGTACAAAAACACTCAATAAACTTAGCACAGGTTGCATAGCGGCAGGCGTTATTATTCAACATCTGAAAATATTACAAAAGGAATTTCAACGAGGATCGATACCCTAAGAGCGTCACATAAAAGCCACTGTTTCATCTCAACATTTTTTTTATTAATTATCAAAGAATATTTCTAACAATGCAGACTTGCCACGTTTCGAACTAGGACAATGATGACACTAAGGTATTTATTAACGTTGAAAGAATATTACCAAATGTAAACTAATACTTAACAGCGCCGCTCACGTAAACTTTATACCAAGAACTGCTATTAATATCGCATTTTTGTTATTTACGTTCACAAAAGCATTCCGAAAACTTCTTAGTTAAAGGGTGCGTTTCGCCCTTGAGAGCGCGGTTCACCTCAGTTTGCAACGTCTTTTTTTTTATTTTTATTGAAACCCAATATGGATGTTCAATTAATAAAAGATGGAGACAGATTTTTACAGGTGCAAAAATTTGAGGGATGTTATCACAAACATAGACAAAAAAATAAAATTATTTAAGTTTCGTAATTTAATTGTGGGCACAAGATATTTGCATCTTGGAAAATCTTTTTTTTATAAGACCCATATAAAACAATTAAATTCAGG
>PNEQ01096043.1:0-56459 GCA_003012365.1 Medauroidea extradentata
GACATGGAACATGTATATACTATATTAGCTTACCTTATTAACATTATTTTATGTAAATAATTGCAAAAAATGTTAAAACGCGAGATGTAAACAAGACAAATCGTCCACCAAATTACTACTAGCGCTCGGCGACATGAAGGGACCACTTTCTCTTGCTGGAGAGCATAGGCAGTGTCAAGACCTCTACCTCTTAGACCGTAGTTCAGATGGAGGACATATTTAATAAAGTTGACGTAGAGCAATATATTTCCTAGTTTATTTACAATATTATCAGAACTACCATAAATATAACCTACATACGAAACTTAAAATTCTTCTGGTTCACTGACACAAATATTTTTTTTTTTTTCATCTGCGGGTTTTGTCTCATGGTATTTTCTAATTTACACAATTCTATTATAAATCTTTCACCTAAATTTTTCTTATTATTTTTACGTTATAACCAACAAGAAGCAATTCTTTCACAAGATCTGAACTAAACGAACGTAAGAACATTTTATTCGTAGTGAATTTTAATATTCTTTCAAGCATAACACTACGCAGGGTTTTTTTGTGACCTACGATTGACTTTTTTGTATAATTAGTCTTTTTTGTATGTATAAATACAATCAATATCAGAAGTTAGAGGTTACAACTTATAATGCACTTACTGTTACGTGCATTTATTTTAATAAGTTCTTTTAAACTATTAGAAATTGGTTCAGTTCGTACAATTACAAATATATTAGTTATAAAAATATGTCAATTCAATGAGAAACGTTACTCATTTAATTTCAGTGCTATGAGCACACTCATAACTGATCGCATTTTACTCGCGGAAAATGGTTTTTAAGCTTGATTTATAAAAGAATGAACAGTAATGCAGCATAACGAGTGAAAGTAATTACACATTTTAAAGTAGTTTTTCCTTCACGATGAAAAACGTTAATATTAGTATTTACAATACACATCGAACTTGTATTATTGCTTTATCGAGGTATCTTACAGCCCGTAGGACAACAAGAACATTATTTCAAGATAAAGTGTCTGGCATCTTACTTTCCAACTGGTTCCTAGCAATGGTAGGCGAAATTAAATTAGAACGTGCTTAACGCCCTTTTTTCAGTCACATTTTTTCTGCAGAAGAAAAAATAACACGCAAGGAGAAAATTAGAATAAAAAGTGGAGAAGACTACTACTAGCGCGTTTGTTGCAAAAGATTTAATTAAAATGCGCAAAGGCTGGCACTAAGTAGAGCCCCTACAATAAATATTTAAAAAGTGTTCAAAGAGGGCGTTTAAAAGTAAAACACGCCTCTTCAAACCGCCCGTCAAGTTATAAGCAGACGCGGAGGAATTTCCCCATTTCCGTATCCCCACAACCCCTCTGCAGTCCGGCATATCATCTTGAAGCACGCACTTCTTATGCCTGAGAAACTCGGTTATTTCTTAATAATCTAACTTCCACCCTGTCACCACCCTTAGTGATAAAACTCACCATGTCGCCAAAGTGCTACAGTAACTAACCATCACCATATTTTCCATAATTTCGACCAGGGAAAGCTGCCGTACTGTCGTCTGCCACATTACCACAATTTTAAGAGGCTAAAGCATATACATAGCTTGTAGCATATTCAGTCTTCTGAAAAAAAAATTCGTTGCTGCTGCGGAACGAAATTTAACACAATAGAAAATAGTTATTCTACGCTAATTTGTGTCTTATTCAAGTATTTAAACCATATTTGTGGAGTCGTAAATGTGCAAAAATCTAAACGACAAACAGTGTACTAAAATCCTTAAAAATAACAAATTTTTCGATCATAAAAAATTATAGTAGTGTAGGCGCGGGTACCCAAGGGCAGGTTATCGGACCCTGAGCGCAGACTTCTGATTGAGCGTCCATTGGCATGCATGCCCTGAAGGATGATATTAAAGGAAGCCCTACAACGAGAAGTGTTGGAATGAGGAGGGAGAAGGAAACCGGAGATCCCCGAGAAAATCTGTTGGCCACCGGCAACGTTCGTCATATTTCTCATATGCCAAAATGCGGAAAATCCCAGACAGAATTCATCGGGGATAGATTAAAACTCTTGGAGGCTGCCGCGGCTCCTCATTTGATGAACAATAATATCATTCAAGTGTATTCCTGAATTTAGTTACCTCTAAAAATTTATATTCGGTTTATATTCGCATTTGGAACTGCTGGTATAATTATAAAATTCATATTTCAAAAAAATATTACTGCTGCGGTAGGTTAACAGGAAAACGACTACTAGATATTAAATAAAAAACATCATTTAGTGGAACAACACAAAATGTACACAAAAAAGAACAAAACAAGCAGAACGATTAACTGCTTAGTTTACCGAATAGTAAACGATGTTTCTTTTTTTACTTTGATTAGAGCATAACTTTATTATAGTACGTAAATTTTGATACGGCTACTCCATGATTCATGTATGTTATTGAGTAAGTTCGGATCCAATAAATATAAAATTTATCAGCTGAATTAAATTTACTGACGTATATAGACGTCAGAGATTACAAAAGTCTTGCTTAAGTTAAAAAAAAATTATAATTTAGATCGAACCGTTGACAGAATATTTTTGCCCATAATTTTAATGTAGGATTTTATGTAGTATACCTAATATAAACCAAGAACTCATAACTTTAATAAATTAAGGCATATGTATAGTTTAAACAAGTTTCGATTCAGTTAAATAATTCTTCAGGAATTCCTGTAGAAACCGAGTGGGTAACGTAATGACAAGCATATTGAAATTTAAACAAACGAAGTGAAGGAATATTGGGCTTATGCGTTCTTTTCTCAGTTATTTTTCTGATCATGATTTGGTTCATCTGGAGCATTTTACAGATTCGAGATAGACTGATTTTAGTATAACTATACTTGGTAAGAAGTTCTTTTGTCTTTGCCTTGAACTGGTCAAGTAGTTAACTTTTTGCAATGCAAAATAGCCCACGGTACAGTTTCTTATTGTTTTTCTACAAAAAAAACTTTGCAGTATTTTGATGTCAAGTTCCAGGATGTGGGTTACGTGACCCCGTGAAGTGGTAAGAACTGTGAATATGTTTCTAAAATTACCGTAACCGGGAGGAGGAGGGACTTTCGTACACTTTTCAAATATATTTTTTTCGCATATATGACAGCCCTGAGTAAAAAAAAAATACTTGCGATATATATCTTATAATAAATGTTTGCGTGCACTTTATAGTTTACATCCATGGCAAATAAAAACTGAGTAAATATATCCCAAAATCACCCCCACTTACGGGAATTTTTTTTTTGTGTTAATTATGTTGCCTTCAGGAAAAAGTGTGCAGAAGTTAGACTTCATCTCGTGTTGGTATACTTTATTTCTATTATTTTTATTGGGCTTTACGTCTCGTCGACAGCAAAGTCATTAGAGACGTATACATACATCTGCATACAAAGGCAGGGGCTGAGAGAAAAATCGGCCATGGTCTTTGTTAAGAAGCTATCCCGGCATTTACTCGGAGCGATTTCGGTAAACAATGGAAAACCGAAATGAGGATGGCCGGAGGCGGGAATTGAACCCAGATTATGCAGAGTGCTAGTCCCAAGTCTTACAGTTTCATCACTTCGCTCGGTATGTTGGGATAACAGAGTCATTGTCTAACGTGATTGTAATAATACAAGACTTTGGTTTTCTGAAGTCAGAACCAAACAAAAACTATATAATGTAATGTGTTATTCTCTGTTAAGATAATTGTATCTGTAATCACACAGAAAAAAAATTAAAGTTATAGTAATCTTACTTAAAAAATTAAATTATTTGTAATTTTGTGATATTTTTCTTATTTATTTACGTATCTCGGCCAGATTTTATACTTTGTTGCGATCGCTTACTTCAGAAGAATTGTATTAATATGAACTCGGCGAGTACTTATCCAGCAACATATATAAACGTGTATGTTCGAAGAAACACTCAGCAGATGTGACAATAATTTGTGTAGACATAATACGGAAAGGTAAACTACTCTGAAAATGTGACGGAATACAACGGTAGTGTCACAATTAACTATACTATTACTGGCTGAGTCCAATTTCTATGTGCGAAAGTATGGAGTCATGTTCGACTCGGTTACGTCGAAGAGAAAAATAAAGGAACCCTCAAAATTGAGTACTGATATTTCGTTAACTAATGCCCTATTCGTCAAAACACACAGGGTAGATTTTGGTGTGAATTGTTGTATTGCAAGCTAAGGTCACGTCAAAATATAGTAGCAAATCATACTAAATAATTTCATCTTGTCAGACATTTTCCTAGAAGAATGAAATGACGTGAAAGTTGTACTTGTGGCTGTCGACCTCAAGAATTGTATGGCCCGTAATTTGGGTTCATCCACACTTTTTCCATCCCGACATGAAGTGGCAACACAAATGGACGTAACCTGACAGCCACTAGTGTATTAGTCATCCGACATACAGCCTATTGCAAGGCAGTGTGATCTCTGCCCAGTTGATGAGCCGGTGCAAAGGCTTCAATTTTTACGATTTGGATTAGATTTCCGGTGGAGTCGCCTCACGTATTTAAAGAACGTGAGAAACGTGACGGTCATTGCCACTGGCCGGCGAGTTTTTTCGTACCTGGGCATTGCATCCCCCTGTTGTTTCATCTGTAGGGACTCGATTTGTATCATCTCTCACAGGACAACTGGTGTCGCGGATTCACAGTTTCAAAGTCCGTCTCTCGATTTATGTGCACTGGTTCACTCCCTTTGTATATTTTTGAATTGATTTAAATCCCCATTATATCCGATTAGAAGCCCGATTCAATTCGTGCCACAATGAAGTCAATTAATTACATATTATCGCGCACTTGACAGTAACGTTAATTTACTTCTCACAACTCGCATATGAGTAAAGCACTTTCACCAATTTATTTGGCTTCACCGAACTATGTGCCTCTTCTCTTCTACGATTGCAGACACATCGGCAGACAATCCTTGCCACAGCCGCGATTCTAGTGACTCTTTTATAAGTAAGTCCGCCCCAAAGCGTAAAGTTTTTTTTCAAGACGCACACTATAGTCTTGCCAAACTTTGTGGACGTGCCGGAGAACCCACGTAATTGTGGACGGTCTCACGCTGATAAAGCGGAGTATGGAAACTCGGCATCTAGTATAACAATTGACGGCGAAAAGTGTGGCGGCTTGCGAGTCAGTTTTGATTATCTCTGCCGTTCCGAGGAAACTGCCGTCAGTACCAAGTGTGCGGCCGGAGCCTGTGTCTTGAGACCAGAAGCTAAATGTCCCATATTAACTGGATACTTGCCAATACCAGCGGTATTGCATCACTAGAAATGTAGCGTAATGCGTGCAAGCCGAGCTATTTATAAATATCTAGTTTAAGTTGGTTTGAGGTAAATATGGGAGGACAAACAGCCACTCTACTAGTTCACCTACGAAGTAGTATCCAACAAGCGTGGTGAGTGGGAGAAAGAACGTTCTTATGAGGTTGCATAGTTGCTCCATCTTCGTAGACAGGTCATTCGTCACATTCCTCTCCCTCCAGCCTGCTAACCAACCCGTCTTGCAGAAGTGGAGGTAGGCCATCCATCAGCGTGGGTCGTGGAGATCAACCTTCCCCCCCCCTCTCTCTCTCCCATGCACGCTGACCGCTGGAAATGAGGGGTCAACTGTGCCTTGCACTGAGTTGGACCCTCACCCCCTCCTTTTAGCAATAATGAGGCTGTTAACTAATTTACGTTCTCCACGCTGGGAATTAGTAGCTTCGCGACTCCCCTGCGCCTCCCGTGTGACAATAGAGCAAAAACAGGGACGTGACGTCACGAACTGGAAGTTCTAACAACAAATATGTATTTAATTCTTCGAAAACCAAACTGACTATTCTCGTACAAGAAATACAGAGTAAATAAAACGCAATGTACTTCGCCTGTATGTGAGAATTTGGTGCTTTTAAAGCAGTGATAGTTGCAGACAAAACTACACTATTTATACAATGCCTAATAATAAAAGCAGGCTTTTTTTCCTGTGTGAATTAATATTCTGGAAACAGTAAAAAATATATACAAAGTGTGTTATTTAATGTTGTGTTATGCATTTTGGTATGTAAGTTACCTAGATCTGTAGAAATTGTAGCCCTCATTCCACAGCTGAGTCTATAAATGAACGTACTGGACCACTTTCGCTAATCGTAACGTGTAAATATAAGGGTCTCTTTGGAAATGAACTGCTCATATATACATATTAAGTATAATTGTGTGTGTAAAACAAGCAAATTTTGTACATTATTGCTATAAAAACGCGTGCAACTGTCGAACATTTAAGTAAGATTTTCTCAGTTTGTACTTACAATATTACAAAGCAGAAATAATAAAAACTTCTCAAGGAATCTTTCACGATTTAAATATGTTCATAGACTTAGAAGTTGTACAGATACAATATATTATTTTAATGATTTGTAATTAAGTCAGGAAAAATTCGTGTCTGTGATACTTACGAGTGTAGATTATGTACCGTTTCAAATTTAACTTCCCGTAAAGTAATACGTTAACACGAATGTAATAAACAGTTCGTATGGTTACAAAAATTTACTGACTATTTATTTTACCTTAGATTTCAATGTGAAGAATTACAGGTAATAATAATAATATTCTCTAATTGCCAAAGCATTTCACTATCAACAATAAAATTATAATTTCGTCGGGGACACCTCGCTATCGGGAATGAATTACCGGGTGGTTTTACGGAAGTACGGCATTAGGGCTTCTTACACACCGTAGTTTAAGAAGGTTGCTAATAATTAACATGACTTAATGGTCAAATACATTAGAGTATCCGGAGAAAACGACGTGTATTCATATATCGTTCACTTATTTGCTAATCATTTAAACTTTATTTTAATCAGTCAAATATCATTAGCTAATTTTTCTGAACAGTTTTTTCGTTGGTGAACAATTTGTCTAGTTTATATAAACTGTTACCCAAAATTAATGAAAAAATTCTTATTCCGCCATTCACGCATCGTGTTAATATTTGTCCTAAATGCTCGATTTATTTACAAGATTGTAGAGAAAAATATTTTGTACATACTAGGCGATCAGTTGCAGTTTTTCAGTATTATTTCTGGGGAAAGTAAACTATTATTAAAATTGTTTAAATAAGAACACTCCACGCGTTCCACTTCACAATGTAACATTGCATAGTTAGAGGCACGTCACTACCTGTTTTTCGTTTTTCTCATTCCATTCCCATCGGCAACACGAGTTAAAGTATGTTAACAGATTCCGCTCACATCTGCCGTGGATCTTCGGCCTCTGCCTGTGCTGCTCGTTTAGACAGGTCATTGAAGTATCACCAAACTATGTGGATTTGTTAGCTCGTCGTCACGGTTTGATCAGGGCAGCAGCAAGGTTTCTGGGGGCCTGGGGCAGGAAGTTGTTTGGGAACCCCTAACGCGTGAATAAAAATTTTAGAAAAAATTATTTGCGTACCATTAAGGCAGGGAGCCGGGGCTCCATTCATGTTGGGGGCACGGGGCACTCTGCCCCTTTTGCCCCCCACTGCTGCGGCCCTGGGTTTGATGACTGTAATGGCATTGTTGGGATCCAGTTTTTCTGACGTCAACAAATTTTGTCTCTGAGTGTTACTATTTCCAATGCTTGGTCTCAGTTTATAACATACCTTAGACAGAAAATAATGCTTCACAGCTTTCATGAAGCCTTTGAAGTAGCTAGCCAAACCCAAACCATTCTAAATGCAACCATAAGCTTTCTTTGTTCGATTCTCTCTAATTCAGTATGTCCTGATATCGTACACGCTACACTGTACCCACCCCTCACCCTACAACTGCAAAGTGGCCCATCACAAAACCACTTTTCACAAGTGCACTCAACGTTGAACCAATATCCCTAGCATAAGTACAGATAACTACTATTCCTTTGCAAAAGTCTCAGAACTACACAATTACTTCCACAGGGTGTAAGCTTTTTGTTTTGCACTGAAAAAATTTTAAATAAGACGTTATTACACACTGCACGAGTTTAATATGAGTTTGTATTAGTTGAGTCAATGAAAGTGGTCGACTTCGAGTTACAATGGACGTTTCACCGTTTTTCCGTTCTTCCTTAGGTCCACATATATTATGTATTTTCCAGACGGGAACGTTGTTTCGAGACAGTAACAGCTTAATCTATTTTATTCGCTTTATTGCGTGAGTTATTGGAAACTTTATAAATCGTTATTTATAAATAATAAAATTTTTCCACTAAAATTTTTAAGTGTGACTGAAATATTAATAATTTATTCCTTAAAATTTATATATTTTTTGCCGAACTGCTTCGTTAGCGAAGCACGCATGACCGAATAAATTTGTGAGGTGTGAAGTATATCATTACTAAGTATGATCAGATGACCAGATAGTTGGATTCTGGTGGGATTGAGAGCTGCAAATCATTTTACTTTCGTTACGGAGTTTATCGAGAAAAATATGTCGAAAGTATTTCAAAGAAACTTACCACCTGTTATTATACGATTATTTCCTTCTTCGTTTGTGGTTTGCATAAAATATCGTGATACGTCGGAGTAACATCCCATTCTTCTTCTAGTGTGTACTACAAATCTCTGTTACAAATAGCTCTTACAGTAACGGCATATTTGTTTACATTATCCGAACTTTCTTCCTGCTACGAATTGTTGCAGTGATTCATATACAAAATATGTTCAGAGTACAACTCACACTTCACTGTAAAAATCATCCATAAACACATTTATTTCACTTTGTTCACTGTTGCAAATCAAGCGTTCATTTAAAATGACCACGTTTATCTATTAATTATTAGTAGCGGTGAGTTTTTATTTTTGTAATGTTGATAGAAATACCAGCTGGTGCCCTTCATATAATACACCGGACTGGTATGAAAGAAGTAACAAATTAACGTAAGTTAATCGGTGACATTGATTTGTGAATTATCAGATAAATTTGAATTATCAGAGATTAGGATTCGTAAAACGCATTTAAAAAAATTAATTACTAGCTATTTCCCGCGATTTCATTCACAAGATATTCAATTTAATTCCTCTTTGAGTCGTACAGATGTTCAGTCGAAGTACTCCAAACTACTGTAAGTAATTCTTAAATGTATGTATTTCTGTTGTCAGTATTATTAAAAAAACGGAATTTATTTTAAAAAATAAGTAATAAAGTGTTTCTTACAAAACTTTTCGACACTTAAAAATTTCGTATTATTCTTAATATTGATACTGATACCAACATACGGCAAATTTTCTGATAATTGTTAAAAAGTGCTGAATATATTCGCAAAGTGGGTAGTTTGGTTGCATAAATATAGTATGGTTATATACAAAATGACAGCTTAATATGTATTGTTCTGAAATTAATTATATTTGTAGTTGTCAAGTTGTCGTCCACGACGAAGTAAGAGTGTGGCGTTACACAAGTTATGAGAATGTAGAGAATACGGATGTAGCAGCTCTGATGAACCAGCTGAGGTCCTCTGGTCGCATATGCAGCTTAGAAATTACTCGCAGCGACGACAAAGGACTGTCGCTATTGTCTCGTGGCCTGAGTCGTAGCGCAAAACAAAGACGGCAATCCAAACTGGAGCCCAGCTCGTCCTTCCCCCAGAGATAACATCTCGCCGCATCTCACCCTTCCTTCTCCCCTCTACCCTTCCTTTTGTTACAGACGTCTGAGTCCTGCCGGCAGGAGCGAAACACGAAAAATAGCAAACAGTCCGTTGTGTTTGTGAATATTGTTCCGCCTATTCAGTTCTTCCGCCTCAAGTAATCATATCACTCCACTCCTTTTGTTCAAGTCCTACTTCAGTCCTTTTTTATATATATATATTATGCTTTCTTGTCCCGGAAGGCATCCTTCACTTTTAAGGGATTGGGTGCCTTGAAAAGAAGTCGAGACGCTGACTTATACCGCTGGGCGTAGCGGCGATATCTAAAAGAAAAGACATCCTCTATCCATTTCTTACCGTCGTCATTCACTTTCCTTATATTCTGATAAAACAATTACAGTTTCTGAACATGTACGTGAGGTTTAAAAGTTATTTTAGTAACATACCAGCAGATGTATTTGTTAACCAATAATCGGAAAGGGGATGCGGTGGGCGAGTGGTCCGACCACTCGCCTTCCACCAAAGTGATCCGGGTTCGAATCCCCGGCGGGGTCGGTCTTCGGATTTCCACATGTGGGAATCGTGCCGGACTATGTCGCTGGCCGGCGGGATTTTCGAGGATATCCTATTTCCCTCTTCCTTCTCATTCCCGCGCTTCTCCACTTTAGAGCCACATTCCATATCATCTTTCGGCGTGCGCAGATGCCTACGAGCGCCCAGTGATAAATACGTTTCCGGCGTACGATACACTGTTCCTCGGGTATTCTCGTACGATAATTTTTTTTACAGAGAATTGAAGCATAACGGTTGCACACCGATATGAGGTATCGGCGATGGACATATTTCTTGTTACAGGATTAATTGTAGTAATTGTCGAAGTGCCTCTAACTCTCCACCCGCTTTTTACCACGGCAATACGCACGAAACGATGGAGGAAGACTTTACTAAAGAAACTATAATGAGTTGAATATGTATTGTAGTTTGTTAAAATACAATTTAAGGACGCAATATTAACAGCATTTATTGTACACGTGATGCACTGGTTGATCGTGCTTCACACTAGCGGTCTGTGGCAAGGAAAACGTATAATTTATTCGCAGCTTTTAATTTAGAGTCAGTAGGTTAGGTATATATTAATTTTCTCATAGTAAAATTTTTAAAACACTGTAAAATCATCTCCAGCCTTACACTCTAAACCTTAAATTGTTCAAGTGGCTTCATGTAAGTGAAACAAGGACATACTGTCGCAACGTGCTAATAAATACGCTGTTAACTAAACAGGCTTTGATTTCTCTTGAGAAAATCCCAGTATTCTTCGGAACTGGTTTACCAGTTATTTCGTCTGATTCACTTGTCGCGGTTGGAGCTTATAAGTGACCTATAGTCACTAAAATTTGCTTATAAATTCCGTAAAGAATATTGATATACAAATCGTGTTTGATTATTTTTAATTCGTGATTGGGAATATGCCTGAAACTGTATCTTATGAACGCAATCAATGTGTACGAGTGAAGAAAAATATATATATTACAAGACTTTTGGTCTTAATTTACATGGCGAATTCACTATATTAACGCTAAATAAAATAACATGATTTTCTTCGAAAGTTAGGTCATATAAATTGGAATCCGTATTTAAAAAAGTTATATGTTATTGCTACATCGTTATATCCCTGCTAGAATATATTTTTCCACGTACATCACTGGAAGCAGCGGTCCCTAAAGAATAACTAGAGTTATGCCAAAAATTAGCAAAAAATGGGAAATATAAGACCACCCTGTCCCGCAGCGCTGTCTTGAAGACGAGTCGCTTATGAGCATTCGTAGACATTAGTTTTAGTGCCTTAATGTTTTCTGTGCATAACAACATTTAAACTCTAGTCGAATCTTCCACATTCAAGTTTTCAGTTTCACTAATAGAATACATATGTATGCGATGTTTAATTAATGTAACATTTACTTTAAAAATTATAAATACAATGTTTAACCAATATTCAGTGACCTTTTAAAGCAAGGTGAGGAGGTTATTTTACACCATCCATAAAAACCAATCAACGATAGTGAACAATGATGGACGCGTAGTGAATTTCCGTAGATTAATAAATCGGAGACTGACTCGCAATATAGCCGACGCCACCAGTAAGTGAGCAAGTAAACTTTTCCCCTGCCACTGCGTGAAGAGCTGCAATACTACGCCCTCGTCTTTGTCGCTGGTCCTTCCTTCGGGACCACTAAAATCCTTTGCTGGGTGAAATCGCTGAGTCGCCGAGTGTCCCCAAGTCCAGTTGTCTGGCCTTATATTACAACTGGAATGCTCCCGGCCCTCGTATTTACCACTGTTTACCGCCCAACCGTTCGCTTTATCCCGTCCTCCACGCCCGTACATTTCCATCCCACGCTGACGTGGGGGCAGCACGTGCACTAGACTGTCTGCAATCTAGGAAACTGACGACAGCAGCAGGTATTGCAGTATCCTCCATTCTGCGCTGACCGCTCTCTTCTGTACGCAGACACAACACAACTTCCCGTGAGCAAAACAAAATTATTTTTATTTCCATTCCTTGTTTTATTTTCCTTTTTAAATTTATCTTGCCAATGCTGTTAATAGTTTCACTAATGCTTTCCCACTGAAATGAAATCATTTTAAGAAGAGTTTCGACCTATCATTAATTCAATGACCCACATGCTAGAATCCATTGTCCTATGTATACTCAAGCTCCGTCTATTCGTTCATTGTCTGTTGTTCCACTGAGTAGCAGCTAGTGGACTAATCGTCGGGGCTTGAGTATGCACAGTACAATGGATTCTAACATGCAGGTCATTGAACTAGCGAAATTTTCCTGTCCCTACCTAACATACTCGAAGTCACTTTTTCCAAGAATCCTAAAACTGTCATCATTATATTTTTCTGTTAAAATTGAGTGATTTGTATGGCACGTAATCGATAGTTATTATACACTGAGGAGTCGTTAAATATCACAGTGGACTGCAAGAAATACCCACATATTTATTATTATTATTATTGTTATTACTATTATCTGCTTTTCATGGGTGCAGTAGTATTTTATTGCTTTTAGTAGTCTAACATTTTCCTTCAGAACCTGCTTTAAATACTTTCGCACACCTTTTTTTTTTCTTTTTTTGTTCAAGAGCTGCGACATCAGAATTTTGCTGAAAAATATTCTTTATAGATGATTCACAGTTTACTTTTATGTAAAAATGTTTTTTTTTTCAAGTAAGTTGAAATCATTTAAGATATCTTACATGTTTTGGATGATAACGCTTATGTTACTGTCTGTTGGCTAAATTTTTAGCCCCCAACTAAAAGGAGAGCTGTTCTAAGTTTTACGGCTACGTTTTTTTTTTTTTGTTTGTGTATCTGTCTGTGACATTGCAGCTGCCAATCGGATGGACAGATTTAAGAGATATTTTAAAAAATTGAAACCCAGTTTCATAGAGACAGTTTTTGCAGTTTTTGGTGCAAGTATATCCAACTTTTTAAAAGCTATGAGTTCTTTACCCAATTAGCGTAACAATTCCGTAGACATATGATTGATATTATATTAAGTGTGAAAACCTCCGTTTTCTATGAGTGAAAATGAGCAATATTACTAGAGCGATGAATTTTGTGGCGAATAGAAAATCTAGTACTATTTGTTTTCAATCTAAGCCTTTATACATCTGTAGTTCTGCTTCATCGTCAGTGAATGGAAGTTTTAACTCTCGCTTGTCTTGTGGTTCTGTTAAATCACGGACATATCGTGTCACGATAGCCTTATTCTGATTGGTTCAGTCAAATGAGAGACGTGTATGATCAAGTGCACGCTGCCAATAAACATGAAGCAGAGCTGTCGATGTGATACGTAAAACACTGAAACAAAATGGTGCAAAAATCTTTTCACAGCTAATTCGAGGCTCTAATTCGTACCAAATATCGTACGACGACAACATAGAAATAAAGGCAAGAATGAGTGACCTTCAAGAAGGTTGTAGCTGGATCATCGGCAATGTATATTTACAGATGAGTGTTTACTGTTGTTCAAATAGTTCAACAGTCGTCTCGTAGATAACGCCACATCTCCTGATAAGAATATTCACGTTATCTTTGACACTGTATTTTCGCTCAGATATGACATTATTCGAGTGTTCAAGACTCCTTAATAATAATAAATACAAATTACATGTCGCGCAATGCTAATTGTTTTGTTAGCATCAGGAAAAATGTATTTTAAATTTACGTAATTAAAAATAATACAGGGGGCAACTGGGTTCGAACCAGGGACCTTTCGATCTGCAGTCGAATGCTCTACCACTGAGCTATACCCCCTTCACGTAAATTATACACTCTTTTTAAACCTAGTTAGTGGTTATATAGAGGAATAACTGTTTACGTCTATCAAAAAACGTGCAAAAAATTGCTAGGTGGCAGAAAAGACGAATGAAACACGTAATATATTATCAATAGGCAGTTTGAATGCAGACATATTATTTGCTGTGAACAATGAGACGGATAGTATGTCGTGGTCTTTATTTGATGTAGATTCGGTATTGATTTCTCGTCAAATGTTAACATCAAATTGTTTACTTAAATATTTCCATGCATTTATTTCAACGAATAACTGGAAATTTTATTTGAATTTATCATATATGCATATGGCTGATAGAGTACAGAAGGGAACATGTAAAAATGGCACATGGTTTGGATGAATTTGGAAAGTTCGTATTCCGGAAAAATACCTTCTAGTAGTACCTTTCTTATTTAATCATGTTATTTACTGCGCGCTTAGCTCTCAATCGAAGCAAATTATCTTGTTTAGAAATATACGAAGCAACGTAATTTTAAGATAAATATTTAATTCTGTACATATTTTTAAAACTTCATTTATTATTAGTTGTAACTCTGTACATAAATAAGGCAATTGGTTTTCGTTTTTTGCGCTTCTCATAACTCATGCACTCTTGTTTAAATACGTATAAAATAAGGAAACTCTTGCTAGTACTCGTAACAATAAGATCTTGAGCGCTAGTGAGGATGATACGAGTATAAACTAATACAGCGGCGGAAAGCAGAGGGAATTTTAAAGAAAAGTGAACTGTCAAAACGTAAAATTTGGCGGTTAAGGCCATGATCTTTCATTTATTTCAAACAATTGCAAATAACTCGAATATTTTTTAACCAAATGCTTCTAAAAAAATTTGAGATTGTGTACAGAAATACGGTACACAATTTTGTCAGAGCGTTTTTTTTAATAATGTACCGTTTGATAACAAAAAATTATTTTGTTTAATTTTGGCTCATTTTTACAACAAAATATGACACGTTTCAGATGCAAAAATCTAAAAATTAGTTCGGTGTATTGCAACAGAAAAATTAACATACAAACAACGATATATACGTGTTGAAACTGTAAGAATGAATTTTTGATATATGTATTAATTTGCGTAAAAAAAATATTTTTGAAACCACTGTAAAACTAAAGAGCGACGCCTTGAGCGCGCCGCCTGCCACGTGCTTAAAGTGCATTGCAGTGTGTTCGTAGACACGTTATTTTTACGAACTACTCTACATTTGCGCACCGTATAAACATACGAAAAGAAAATACACTGCAAACGATGATGGAATTGTAATTTCAAAGCATTACGCCAATTAGAAAAATTATTTCGGAACCATTCAAAATTGCTAAAAACAGCTTTTTCGACTTGTTATATCTAGAAAACTACTAACGGGATTCATGGTTAAACTTGTCTAGAAATATGCAATGGACTTGGCTCAAAACTTTCCACCGATAAAAAGATGGGGTCACCCCTGAATGTGTCAGACAGGCGAGTGATCTACAATACCACTGCACGCCGTTTGAGTTTCTTGCGGTAGAGGCGATACCGCACAACATGAGACCTGTCAACATCGTCCTTGGCGCCGTGCCTCACACACAAACACACGGCCCGTAGGTGGGCGCCTTAAGTATAACAAAAAGTCTTATCTCCCCGTAATAGTTGAAATTACCACCTGATCGTGGAGCGCAAGAGGGGACTATCTTCGTGCAGTGTTGTCACATTGCGCACATAAAATGTTGTCGTACAACATTTTGCCAATAACAATTTCTTCTTCAATTTAGCCCAGGATTCGCGTGGTGTGCTTCGTAGGCTCTTGTTTCTGGACACGCTGTATATGTACCAAGTTTCATGAAATCCGGTCCGCAAGTTCAAGAGTTGTTAAAGAGACACACACATACACACACTCACTCACTGCCACATCCACAGATAGTTAGGAAGGTGATCTTATAAGGACGCTGCCTAACTTGAGTGGTTTTGCGCTGTAGAGGCTCGAAGTGTCGTAGCTATAAGGGCGAACTTGTAGTGCGCATTAAATGACGCAACGCCACTACGAGTCAAGTTCTGAACTATGGTGCAAGATTCCCACCGATCAATTTTTACTAACGGACTACAAGCTGAGACTATATAATTTTATTGGTGGAAAGTCTGTAGTAAAGTTTAGTGGACTTTTTCATCTGTGTTTCGCATATATCCGGTTAGTACATTTTGAAATACGGCAGCATGAAAAGGCCGTTTTAAGCTATGCAGGAGGGTTTCGAAACAGTGTATTTATGAGAATGGTGTCCTAACAACGACATTCCGTACTTTCCCGAAGCCTGTTTTTTTTTTTTTTTTTTTTTTTCGTACATTGGCACAGTGGGCACATGCCGAATAGTTTCATGAATGACCGTATTTCCCAGCACATTTCAAACACGTTTGAAGTATATGCTAGGCGGCGTTAACAAGCTAATTTACTCTTTGAAAAGTAGGGTAAAATTCTGTAAAGAATGGGTCATATTTTTTTCGTTCATGTAATATTAATTTATGATGTTCCTCTAATGGACCTTTCTCACAAATTTCACCGAGTGAGAGAGATTTTGGTCAGCGCTCAACATCGAGGTGTTCAGCGCTGGTGAGGGGTGACATGAGGTGAGTATGTAGCAGCGCCGGAATGAAAGGGCGGGGGAAACGGGGAATCCCCGAGGTAACCCGCTGACCTGCGGCATCGTCAGGCACGATTCCCAATGCGAAAATCCGGGGACCAACCCCACCGGGAAAATTTTCACTGATAACATATGCGTAAACTGCATGGAAAAACCAGCCCATGAGAGATTAAAATTTTAATTTTGATAGTGTTTTGAGAAAATTATAGCCATTAGAAAATCGTACATTTGAAACGCACGCAAAAACATTTCGTCACAACGTGGTTGCTGCTGTGATGTCATCAGCCAGTATATCAACCGGTACTTGGCGGGTCTGAAGCTATATTTTTGGTCGGACATACGCCGTATTTATTTAAATGGTGTTTTGGGCCAATGTGTACGACATTTGTATTTACTCTACTCGCAAACCACGTCAGCAGTCTGAGATCTTGTAAAAACTAACAAAGAAATGGTTCAGAATAGTACACCGAGTCATTAATGTTTGCGAGACCTATAAATTGTTCCGCAAGAACATTTTTATGTGAACAATAATTTAGTAATTGAATTATTAAATCTTGTGTTCTGTGTACATGTACTGTATATGGTTTATATGTAACGTCATAATACACGAGATGCTTAACAGAACATTTGGCAAAAGTTGCTCTGAAAGCACTTAGCTGCAGCATCTAAAGAACATTTAAAGCTAAATACGTAAATTGGAACATGTATAAAAACTAAATATATAATTTAAAAAATAAGCAGCAGTTTCATTTATCCAATGATTATAGCTAATTTTTTCTGACAGTTTAGTAAGACTTTTTTATAATGTTACATACTGGAAAGAAGTAATTAACCCAGTTGGAATATAAGTAATATAAAACGTAATATAGGTTATTTTCAATACATGTTACCAGTTAAAATTATGTAAGAGATTTTCAAGTTTATTTCGTTACCGCAAGCCGTGATAAAATCGAGGAGCAAGCCAAAAAGATGTAAACAGCCGTTACCTAATGAGAACATTTACTCTTATGCCTCGCACTTAGAATTACCTTTATGGTAGTCCACTCTGCTTTAATATATGCACCAGCGGCACGGTGCCGGTGTTCCCTGGCGGTCACCATCCAAGTACTAACCATGCTCCAAGCTGCTTTACTTCCGTGATCACATAACAACCAGAGTAAAAACACGCGGTACAGACTGATGACGTAGATCCTGTTTTCAGTCAGCTCCGTGGCGACACTTTTAACAAAAGTTCTATAATATTTATATTTTTCCTTGCACTTTCGTGCGGATTTATTGTTAATTAATGTTAAATTTCACGTAATTAGTCCATTGTTTGCCTCGGAATCCGCCGCCAAGAAATAAAAGTTAAATTTATCTAATGTCTAGTTAAAATAACAAAACTCAGCAACAACACAAGTTGAGCGGGGTTTTCGTGTCCACTTGGACAAATTACGAGAACTCCGTCACGCACTGTACAATTCCAGCTCCGTAAATATATTTGTACAAACGCATACTTTTATTTTACAATCTATTAAATCTGTTATTCGTGCCTACAACACGATAAAACTACTCACAGGAAACTTGGTAGAGGAGGGGATGATTTGGTGAATAATTCGCTGAGTTTTGATATTTTCATGTTTTGATCCATTGCCGAGAGTAAATTTATTTTTCTTTTCAACACAAAACTGTCCGTCATGGCTGTAAAATCGTTTTTGTAAGGAATACATTTATCTTCCATCTTGTTCATATAAACCTCTGGAAACAATACAATTCCCGTTCATAAAACTAGAATTCTACTGGAATTTGATGACCCTCTAGTAAACAGAAAATAGGCGATTACGAAATATGGAGTAGATAAACTAGCCTTGAATATACTTTACTGCCTTCATTTCGTTTTTTATCGTCATTCTAGACACTCGTAACCCAAGGACCTTTTATTAATTCTCAAATAGACAACATGAAATGTTAAAAGTTTTAAAATATCTGACGGCGAAGAAATTTTACACGCATAGAGGTGGGTCATTCCGCCTTTCCTTTACTTTTATTCAGGGGAAAGGTTTTAAAGATGATTTATTTACAGTTAAAATTTTCAACTGCAACTTACATTTTTTTACCAGAATCGTAATTTAGTACCAAGTCATTTTCACAATTTTTCAAAATACTATTTTAAAATTAACGTTCCAATGTTCCATAACTCCCGTAACATTCGCTTTGCTTGGAAGTGTTCCACGTGGTTCATACTTTCAGAACGTGTGTCATCTACCCTCGAGCTGCCGCTGGCAGGTTGCGCTGGTAGTAATTTTAAATGTCAAAATATTGGACATAATTCAAGCATAAAATAATTTCCAATGCAGTACGGCAATACAGTGCACCTTGTTCCCTGTTGTCTTGTCAAATTCTGAATTAAAAAAATAAGAAACACAATTAGTTCTATTTGACTGTGTTTACTGACCTTCACATACAAAGTAAAATTATTGGCAAGTTAAGTAAACGAAGTACTCTAAGTGTCTTAAATATACAAACTTGAAGTTAGTCCTTTTTGAAAAATACAAATACGTTATAATTAAAGACGTAAATAAAATTTTGCTATGTATTTGAGTACTTCTTGCAATGCCGGTGACTTTACAAAATATTTGTGTGGCAATACACTACTGGCACACATTGTTGTAAGTAGCAGATATTATTTATTGAGGCATATAATTACTTAAAATACTTACACAAAAATGGGAAGTAATGAGACTTTAGTCAGCGTCTAACATCGAAGTCTTTGGCGTTGGTGAGGTATGGCATGAGGTAAGTATAGAACAGCGCCGGAATGAAAGGGCGGGGAAACGGGAGATCCACGAGGAAACATGCTACCCAACTGCATCATCCGGCACGATTCCGTCGTGCGAAAATCCAGGTCGACTCCGTCGGGAATCAAACCCAGATCGCTTTGATGTAATTGAGTACTCTGCCTGCCTGGGCACTTGTGAAGGTGATATGTGGTGTGTATGGAACAGCATCGGAATACAAGATCCAAGAAAACAAGATTAATCCGATAAAAACCCGCCAGCCTACGGCAATGCTCACTACGTTTCTCTCCTGCAGAATCCGAGAACAACCCCACCATGAACCGCAGCCGGATTGTCACGGCGATTGATGTAACAATTACATACCTGCGACCCCTACCAGAATAAGTAATCTACAGACAAGAAAACTTAAAGTAACAATGAAATTAAATGAAACAACGAAGGTAACACAAATAAATACAGTAGTTACAACATATGTGTCTATATACGATGCGAGGAATACTGAAGTCAGAGAAGGCCTCCTTAGACAACTTGTATAACGTTTGTGAAATTTAAATTTATTATATTCTTAATGCACACAAGTGATTTTACTTATCAACAATAGCCATAACGAATATTTTTGCATGACTACGACATACCTCTTTGTCGTATCCGTAGTACTATAACATGAAGTCATAAATGTTACATACATGATTAAGTTGCTATAAGCACGAATAATGGAGAAAGTGTTGTCACATCACCTGATTAAAATACTATTAAAGCAGCCTCAACGTGGAGATGTTTTAAATAAAATGAAGTTTCCGTAGAATAATGCAACGTATAAAGACATTTGCTTGTAGAAGTCTAATGTTCAAGTTCGAAGCCAACTTGACAATTTTTTTGCAGTAGCTCTGTAAATACAGCAATTAGAATCCTTTCAGATATTTCACTCATACCGTAATCTTTGAAGAGATAGAGAGAAAGAGTGGTCAAGCTGCAGTTCTCTAGTCAAAATGTTGTGTTAATTCTTTGCGAAATCGTACAAATAAGCATGTAACTGAAGAACCGATTATAGTTAACTTCAATCTAGTATCTTATTATTCGAATGCAATACTGTACAATATTGAGGGAAATAAAGTGTAGCTGCGACCAGCCAAGCAATGATAAAACGTCAGCTTCAACCTTCCTCATTTGTTTAATGGCTCATTCAACTTAACCTGCTGGTTAGCAGAAGCCGAAGATACATTATTCTATGTATCTGAACAACTTTCCTTTATTAGTAGTTACTGGCATATATTCCGCCTATTTGGCAGTAACTGGTTAAGAAGCAGCCACATAATAATTTCCGTATCAATTCTTAGTTCTTGCTGAAGATATTGTAATTACCACGTTGAGCTAAAAGGGAAGTTTCCAGCGTTATTAACTTATTATATTGCTGCTTGAAGTTATTATTCTGTGGTGCCTTAAGAGTCCCGATCGTTTTAGTGAACAAGTTACCAGCATAACTGACAAGCCTGCTTTTCTCGTAGTGGGTGCAAATTAACCTTAAAAGTTAAATTCGTTTACACATATCTAGGAATATTAAATAAATATATTAATTTGGACATATGATACAAGAAATATACAAAAGATAAGTCACCTTACTAAGCAAAATATGTGTACCTAGTTTGATAAAATTGGTGAACAAATTTTCGAAATGTCTTTCTATCATAAAAATAAAAAAATGGCTGCCGTTTTTCAAAATATTACCAAAGGATGAGCGAAATACACAAAAGTCCGGTCAACTAAGATGACTATATGTGCCAATAGTAATGAACGTCGGAAAAAATATTTCCTCAAATATGCAATATTATTCTAAAATATAAAAATGGCCGTCAATGCAAAAATATGAACACATGATTTAACGAACTACACAAAAGTCAATTCAGTATTCCAAGTACTAAATTTAATAAGATTCTGAAAAAAAAAAATATTTACTTAGATGTCAGACTAATCCTAACATAAAAAAATGACTACCGTTTTGAAAATAATGATATAAAGTGAACGAAAAACGCAATTAAAAGTCAAGTTAAATTTCCAAGCTTTATATGCGAACCAAGAAGAATAAAAATAGGGGGGAAATGTACAAGAGTCAAACTAAAAAAATGGCCGCATTTATTGAAATGTAAACACAGGATGAATAAAATATACCAAAGCCAGCTTACTAATATGTATGTGTGTACTAAATTTGATGAAATTCAGATAAATATTTCCTAAGATATGGCATACTACGCAAAAATATAAAAATACCCACCATTTTGAAAAAAATGGACATAGGATGAAAGAAATACGCGAAAGTAAAGTTAGCATTGTAATTAGTATATGTGTACCAAGGTTGATGAAATTCTGAAAAATACTTCTTAAAATATGTAATACTGTGCAAAAAATATAAAGTTGGCCACCATTTTGCAAATATGAACAAAATGTAAAGGAAATATATAAACGTCAAGTCAGGTTACTAAGTACTAAAATAAGTGCACAAAGTTTGATTAGGTCCACTGGTTCGAAAGTTTTTTAGTGGGAAATTTTTAACTCTTACATTACAACACTCGACGATGTAGTGGTCAGACCACCTGCCTCCCACCATTGCGATCGGGTTCAATTCCGGGGAGGGGGGAGGCCGGACCCAGATTTTTTTTTTTTTTTGCATAGGACACGTGGTGGACGTTGCCGTTCGCCGGCGGTGTTTATCTGGGTGCTACCATTTCTCCGTCCTTTAATTCCGTGTCTGTTTCATTGCAGGGCTTCATTTCATGTCATCTCTCATGGAACAGCGGACGCCGATAGACAAGTTTTCAGGATTATAAATAACGAACACAAACACATTTTCGGCTACTGCAAGGTCTGCCCTTCCAGTAGCTTTCCAAATACCCTACTGCTAAAAAAAAAAAAAAAAATTCTGAGGGACTACACTTTTATGGAACACGTTTTCAGGACAATTAACACACTAAAACAAACGCCTTTTAAGGAATTGTAAGGACTTCCCCTCCATCTCGTTTGCAAAAAAAAAAAAAAAATCCTTAAGGGTGGTCCTTCCAGAAGGCAACAATTCAGCTTCTTCACCCTGACCAAGCAAATCATACACGGATACATTTTAAACATAGACCCTTTGTGACATTATTATGTCCAATTCATGCCCCATTTTTCAACTGCAAACTGCACAGCCTTACAGCGGAAGTGTAAATTTACATTTATGTTACACGCATTTTGCACGCGTACCCGTTTCCGTTATCTTTTCCATTACCTCTTAAAATTAAAATTTTCCTTGCAACTTTATATATATATATATATATATATATATATATATAGACACACGTACACGCATACATACAAGCAAACGATATTAATCACAGTAAGACTGGATAATACAGGTACGACGGGAACACCCTACAATCACTACTGATACGCTTTAAGTGCGCGTGGTAGATAAATAAACGCTAAAAACATCAACTGATGTCTATGCTTTTTTCGAAGCCAATGTGGATAAAATACTTAATGACAATCCTAGATAATGGTAATAGCAACTTTATGAGTAAATATTTATCCAAAATTACTAATTCGTTACGCGTGATCTCTTGCGCCGCAGTTAAATGCACGAGGTTCCGGAGTCAGAGATTATGCCTCAGAAGTTCGTAACACTTGAAACCATTTTGTTTAAAACGTTGGCTAAAACTATTGTCTAAGATTGCTATTGTTTAATTTACGCAAATTGGCTTCAAATAACCTACAGTTAGAGATTGATGTTTTTTTTACGTTGAATTATGTACACGCCCTCTTAAGAGTGCGTGGTAGATAAATAAACGCTGAAAATATCAATTGATTGCTACGCTTTTTTCCAAGCCAATATGGATAAAATACTCAATGACAATCCTAGATAATGGTATTAGCCAACTTTATAAGTAAATATTTATCTAGAATTACTAATTCGTTACGCGTGATCTCTTGCGCCACAGTAAAATGCGTGAGGTACCGGCGTCAGAGATTGTGCCGCAGAAGTTCGTAACACTGGAAACAATTTTGTTTAAATCGCTTGCAAAAAACTATTGTCTAGGATTGCTATTGTTTAACTTTCGCGAATTGGCTTCAAGAAACCTACAGTTATAAAAGAATACTTTGAGCGTTGTACCACGCCCTCTTAAGAGTTGTATTCGTACAGCTGTGCACCCTCGTACAGAGATAACACACGTACAAAATAGTTTCCGTTTTCTGCGTTTTCTTCGAACATGTGAAATAGAGCAGGTTAGGAATAAACGAGAGACAGTGCAGAAAAAGTAAACCAATTTTCTCCAAAAACCAACTTTATAAAATCATGTTACTAAACACTTTAAGCATAGATGACCTGCGTTAAAATCCTAGTCGTATGTCATTTAAATATATGATTAATGTAAATATATAAATACAGCAACTGTTCTGACGCGTGTAAATAACCATAGCCGTAGTTGCACCTAGTATTTATTAATTACTTATTAATCAGCCAGAAGAAGCAAACTCATTCAAACTCATGGAATCCAGTAATGACTCGATGTTGATTTTTTTAATGCGTAGGTAGTGGTGATTAACTCATTGCTACAATTACGTGTAACCACCAGTTTTATAAGAGCTTTGTTATAATCGTATCAGAAAAATACCGATTCGTTATAAATATAGCTACGTAGGCTTACACGTACAATAAATTCTGGTTGGGGATGACAGATATTACAATAGAGCTTTCTTGTTCCGCATGGTAGGCTATATGTTATAGCGACAAGGACACGGCCAAAAAGCGGCCGAATGGGTTGGAATCTAGTTATATTTTAATCTCAATACTGTATAAGCGAATTATGGAGCCGAGGCTAGAAGCCAACTTTGAAATAGGCTGCCATATTAATTAGGTTTTCATTGCCGAGGGCGCGGGCGCAAATTGCACTTCAGGGGAGTTTTCACCGAAAATAAATATACTGCAATATTCGCTCGAAATCTGCAGCTTCCTGCTGTGTGGTAGTTGTTTTTAACACCAACCTGGAATTTTGAACTCGACATCATGATTTTAGTACTAATCATGCACAGAAAAAAAGGATCGGACTTTCTTGTCAAGAGTGTCAAGACCAAATGGCTAGAGCTTAAATGTTTTTGTTTTTTACGAAAAAGTTTCCCATAGAATATTTTATTATTTCATTTATTTATTTAAAATTCACCCTTTAAATATTGAAACGAGAGTTAATTGATGCAACGGCTAGTAATTTTAAAAATGGCGTAGTTAAGGAAATGGGCAGAACGCTGTTGTGCCCGAAGTCCTACCTCATACCCGCAACTGTGCTGTTTTAATAGACAGTTTAACACACCAGCCAGCATCGAGGTTGACTTAAATTACTGAAAGGAAAAACCTTTATAGAACATACAAACGTTTGTATGTTTGTAATAAAAAATATCAAATTAACAATGTATTTCAAGAAAATATTAAAAATTAAGGAACATAAATGATGTTTCAGGACAAAAAGAATGTAGGCCAAAAGAAAGGAAAACATAAAAAATAAAATGTGCTATGTTTGCAGATTTTATTTTCAGCATTGTCTAGTTCACAGGGAATATAGCTAAATGCGTCGCAATGATGTCCGAAATACAGTTCTGTAACACCCACTTTGTTAGGCATGTTGGCTGTGTGTGTGTTTGTGAACATGTGCTGTACAATGTCTCCTTACAATTCCTGTGGTTTTTATATAGCTGTAGCTCGAACCCCTATGCCAAAAGAGTAAAGGCTTACAGATGTTTTCCTCTCAAAACGTTCCTTCTGTGAAACATCTGGTATAGACGATTCCTATATAAAAGTAAATATTGAATTACGCCATAAAAACGGTATGGACTGCGATATTCTATAAGTCATAATTGTTCAAGAAAATAACTGCGTCATATTTATTTTACTCTCAAACATTTTAAAAATTATAATACAAACTGATATTTTTTCATATTTATTTTGACAGTACTAAGGTGTACATGTCACCGCACTATCAAAAACATTTAGTTGACGTGTAAATTGGAACACAGCTGTCAGTTGCTGTTCACTGTGATTCATGCTAGCACTGGTAGAGTATTTTAAAAAATCTCAATTGCCGCCTTCAATTCATCCACTCACGCTATTTTATTGACAATGTTTGTGGAACTATTGTTATTTCTAAATTTAATTAATATCTGTGGAAATTATGTTATGGGCAATAACAATGTTTGATGGCGGTACAAAACAATACACATACTCTTTCAGGCAGTGGTTAATAAATTATCTACAAAATAATGAGTAAGTAATGAAGAACAAAGTGATCTAGAAATTGTAGTTGAGCAAACTATATAGCAGGCCATGAGTACATGCCACAGAAAACCAAAGAAAATGCAAACTACCGACCATCAACATAGATAAACGAACGTCCTCATTATTTCATTAATTATTTTATGTATTTGTCTTAATTTTAGGTCGGGCTAGATGAGTGCTTTTTCTTCAAGTGTACCACATTTTAAAAATATTTATCAATACATGATAGAAAACCCATTACATATGAACAGTAAACATTCAACTTACATAGCATACATATAAGTAATAACAACGAAAAAAAAAGTTTTACCACAAAACGCGCAAAATGAGTTACAAAAAATCAGAAGGATCTAGTTATACCACAAGTATTGAGATCATTACTGATGTAGTTGAAACCAACATTTAAAACGGATTTTCTGATGATTTCGAGGAACTCTCTGACATAAGTCGCTGTTATAGACTGTTCTTGAGGCGCTAGCTGTAGGCGGACAGGGAATAGCAATATAAATTACTTCTGCGCGGATGAATTTCTACTTCAGATGTTGCGCGGGAATTAATTTTGTGTTTGTGGTAAAAGGACGGAAGTTAGAATAGATACTTGTACCGAGTATGAAGGATTTTTGGTTTTCAGATAAAAATAAAAATAAATTAAGTACACATTCAAAAACACCAACAGACACCCGCAGTAACACAATCCGCCCCCCTCCTCCTCACACACACACGTACACACATATCCGCACAGGAAAACTATCTCATAAACCTATATTCAATTCGAAAAGTAGGCTAAAATCCAGGATCGCAGTTTGTGCTGTCTGAATGAAGGTGAGACTGACTGCTCATTGAAAAATTAACGTAATTAATGAAGAGCTACAGCTCGTGAATAATAAATAGTCTAGCCTGAAGAGTACTGAATTTTCCCGTTTTTCTGTCTCATAGATTACTTTTAAAATGTTTAGAATTGTCTTGGTGAATGAATGAAGGATATTTGTGTAATATTTTGTTAGACTTTGGCACAAGTCTGCATAAATATTCGTCATCAACTAGTTTTAAAGACGTATAACAAAAATAAGTCTTTTGATACCAAATAGCTTAAAGCTATATATTAAAACGTGCCAAAATAAGGCACACCTTCGTACACTGTGATTTTGACGTGGAGTTATCAGACAACATCACGTTTCTCAAACGTCCGAATTTGACATAAGTAACAATTAAGCTTTTGATATCGTACTTAGCGATAGGCACATATACTACGTTAATGCTCCACGCTTCGGATATTTGAATAAAAACACTGAACACCACGTGTCTGCCTTCTTTGACACAACCGCACATGTTAAAGAGTAAACATTCATACAAACATTCATCCATAATTAAATGCACCGGACATACGTAAATGTATACAATCGTGCATACATTTTGTACTGACATAGTAAATACATGCCTGCATATATTTACGCTGAACAAGCGAATTGAAATTTGCAGGAATTTGAAGCCATCACTGAGAAACTGAGAAAAGAGTTATACTAGAAACAGATTGACAATTTTTAAAGCAAAGTTACTTAATATTTGTTCCAGACAGTTGAATTTTGTTTAGTGAAATATTTCGTGGTGGAATAGTAGTTAGAAAACTACAGCGTCATCAGAAACTCATGCTAGAACACGCTTGCTCACAACGTTACTTGTTTTTATGTAGATTTTCCAAATATTTAGAAAATAATTAAACCTTTTTTGGAGTTACAATTCGTACCAGGTGTTCTTAGCCTCGTGAATCTTCCCACATCAGAAAGAGTGACGACCAAACTAGCAGCTGTCGTATGTTTTTTCTTGAAATTCCTACCATGCACTTCCTTGTGTAGATTTAAGATTATTTCCTCTCACGTCATTGTATACGGCAAAGATTCCGATCACTTACTGTATTGAGTAGGGAAAAGGTTACTACTATTCACTTAATTGTGTTGGGTAAAGATTCCTACTGCTCACTTCATTTTGTAGGATAAAGATTCCTACTGCTCACTTCATTGTGTAGGATAAAGATTCCTACCCCACGCTTCATTGTGTAGGGAAAGATTTCTACCACTCACTTCATTGTGTAGGATAATGACTCCTGCCACTCACTTCATTGTGTAGGGTAATTACTCCTACCATTTACTTCATTGTGTAGGGTAAAGATTCCTACCGCGCACTGCAATGTGGTAAAGACTCCTCCTACCAATCACTTCACTGCGTAGGGCAAATATTCCTACCACTAATTTCATTGTGAAAAATAAAGACTGCTACCAGGCACTTCATTGTTTAGGATAAAAATTCCCACCACTCACTTCATTGTGTAGGGTAAAGATTCCTACCACTCACCAATTTGTGTAGGGTAAAGATTTCCACCACTCACTTCATTGTGTAGGGTAAAGGAGAATAAATTTTTTTTTTGTCTGGGATGGACATTCAAGAGGAGAAAGGAAATTTAGCTCTTTACGAATAAACGATAACCTGAAATTTATAAAAAATTTTGCGATCTGGGCGAAAAGAGTCTCAGGAGACGCAGTAGCAAAATCTGGTTGCCCAACCATTTCCCCACCTCCTCCCGTCTATGGGAGATTTTCTGTTCATTAAACTGAACATTACGTAATCCAGCATGAAATTTCCTCGCTGTGCTAGCTAGCTCCAGTGCCAACGTACCCAGGATTAAAGCTGCTCGCAGAGGGTGGGCGGATAATATTGCTGCTCGTTCTGTCTCCACTTATTTTCCGCTTTTCATTTTGTCGGTAAAATAGTCACAGTCAGATCGGCTCTCACTGCGTTGTTCTGCCGTGTCTTGTTTCTTGTGTCGTGTATTGAAAAAAAATTTAAAGAATACCTTTCCTAATTCCTATTATTTACATCGTTAAGACACTGCAACATTGTGAGATATAATCATTACACATGAATATAGTTAATAAAGAATTTATTATAATTAGTTTAAACTAAACCTACGTTCTAGTATGTACACATTTAAAGCTCCATTTTGATCGTACTCTAGATAACTTAACAGTTTGTCTACAAATACAAACACATGGTATAATAAATCTCCGTAATAACATGCTAATTACGAGCTTCAATGTGGTTTTCAACACGTGTCCCGTTACTAATCATGTGTGCAATTAATAGTTGTGTCTCCATTTTACAGTGTGTAACGTACCAAATTATGAAGTAAAATAGTACAAACGTTAACATATTCTAAGGTTTATAGTCTCTCCAAAGAAATCTAATGTTATTACAGTTTTATGAATGAGTGACTCTTATATTAATAACTTTAAAATCCGTTGACTAAAATTCATAAAATACGGTACACGTGTAGCACACACTTAGTTAAGTCACCTGAAAAGTAGTACTTTGTTCGTGTCCAATGGCTATTTTTAAAGTGATATCTATTTGAAATGTTTTGAGTGGCCTTTCACGGCATAAACTGTAAACATGTTCTGCGTATTCTCATAAATGTGTACTCATATTGGCGGGGTGTTCGACATTTAAAGAAGCAAGAAACATTATTACGGATGCAATGTTTTAACTTAGAATAATTGATTTAGGATACCTTTCAAGTTATAAACGGAGATTCTCGTGAAGAGAAGGAGCAGCAGATATATGACTACATAATTAAACTTGTGTTTAACTGTAGGATAAAAATAAACGCGCGCGGCATTAAATAGTACAGCAGGATTAATATAAATTTTTATTCACAGTACAATTTTAATACAGAAATTTTCTAGTGTACATATGCAACTAACGATGTTTTAAAATTTGACAAACCTTTTCCACTTTATAAAAAGGAGAGAGTACCTCACAAGCCCCCTCGACATTCAAAAGCGTTTATACTTAAGCAAACATTTGTATCATATTGCTAGCAGGTTACATAAACCGGTATAAAAACAGCATGAAGAAGTTCTAGAATCACTCAGTATTCCACTGACTTTCCACATGTTAAAATTATTACAACTGTTCCGATAGGTTTTGGTTGGAAATTGCAGAGTGCATCAGATACATAAACTCACAGACTTAATCAAAGATTTCACAATTTGGAAAATTAACGAGACATTTTTTTTTACTTACAAAAAAAAAAGCGGAATTTTACATATAATAATTAATTTGGTTTTAAAAAATGTCATAAGTTTATAAAAGCATGCGCCAAAATAAAAAAATAATAATAATTCTGCCGGAATTGAATCCCAAGACCTTTGCTACGTCACTTTAATACTCTAAACCATTCGCCTAAAATTAACTCTTGCACACACGAGTTGGCGTACAAATAAATTTTCCTTGTATACCAGCGATGTGTCTTCAAGTCGTACAATGATTTCTTATGAATAAACTTACTGTTTGTAATAGAGTGCGAATTTTTCAAAGCAGCTTAACTTCACACAGAGCAACAGAACGAAACTGAACATTACTTAAAACCAACTATCACAACAACCGAACAACAAGACTACTCATTATTATGTAAGCCTACTGTAAATATTTCTGCGCATTTAAGTGCAACATATAAAAACGCGTAATTCACTTTAAAAACGAGAAAAATAGTAGCAAGTTGGCTTTGGAAACGGAGGTACACTGTCTGTTTACTACACGTAGACTAAAATCAACTGAAATTGTTGAAATTACGATTTAGTTACCGATTTAAACTGTAGGTTTAAAATTACAAATTAAATAGTAGGGCCTAAAATGTTAACTGATTTTATACTAAAAAGGTACTTGTTAATTAAATCTACATCCAATGTGTTTTATTTTTTTCTAACTTTTATGTCAGTCAACATTGACAAAATAACAGATTCGCCAGTGAAAAACCTTGCAACTTACAGAAACTGTGAACATTTCACTGATTCAAATTTAGAGTAATGAATTTAACAGCATCTAACGTTCAATTAATGCACTGGGGTAGAACAGAAACTGTACGTTCAATTTCATATATTAAGTGTAAAATTGTATAAAGTTGTCATAATTTATTGAGATTTCTTTTTTCCTTTGACAGATAGTTTTCCATCTGGTTATCAATGTTCTATTTCAGTATAATTCAATACATTAATTGAAGTTAAACTGGTTAAATTTGTAGTATCTGTATGCATAGTATAAAAAGCTCATATTATTCGCTGTGAAACGCGACAAGGGTGATGTCACTGTTGTAAAGTGGAACTAAACTGTTTATTTTCTGTCTCGTGATATCCATCTCGCTCTTTCTTGCTCTGTAGGGTCTCAGGGAAATTCTAAGTAATTTTGTTAATGGAGCCATCTACCTAATTACGTTACACATCTATGTGCCTACTGACAAAATAGTAGTTACATTAAAAGTAAGTACTAAGTGATTTTATCACGTCGTTGTTTGCTAATGGCGAGATTTTTTTTTAAACTACGTATAAATAAAATTTTACTAGAATGCATATATCACATAATTTTAAATTTTAAAGTAGATGTTATGATCAGTGGCCCGACCGAATTAAGTTAATTTCAGTGCCTTAAATTCAGTTATTGTTTCATAGTGTGAGCTGTGTACTAATAAACCTTTACCCCTCTGCTTAAACACAGAAACACAGGCAAATAAGTAGTATAAGTAAATTATTTTCGATAATATATATTGATACTTATCCTATTTATTTTTTGGTTTATAAATATCCGTAATTAAAAACAATCTGTGATTTTTTGATGACTTTTAAATCATATTTGTAGAGTATATCTGTATGTTCGAACGCAGTGACCTTTTTTCGTGTCAAAATTTCACAATAAACTAATTGCCAAGAATTACCAAAATATTAAGACAATTTGTTCGCAATTTTCTTATCAAGACACTTTTACCAAATCGCCATAAAAGGACCTAACACGCGTCACTAAAATTCAAGGTGTCAAATGATCGAGTTGTCAACATTATTTGCTCTTAAATTATTTTTAATGGTTTCTTCATTTGAGGGGTGATAATTTTGGCCACCCTCATATTCAATAAGAATTTCTTTTACTACGAAAACTTACCAAGATTTTTATTTCGTGTTTACTTTCAAATTTGTCTCATTAAAAGAAAGTTACCAAAATTTTTTATTCTTGAATTTTATTTAATTTTTTTAGTTTCTCCATTTAAGGGGTGACCATTTTTTTGGCTAAATTATCAGTTGCATCTATCATTGGTTGATCTTTTCTATATTTTTCATAACGTTCTATGTGATTTTTTTGAATTCTTCAAAATTTTCAATTTGTCAGCTTCTTAATTTTTTCTAGCTGGTAGCTTGTTTTCCGTTATCATTTAAACAGAATAAAAATTTATGAATTAAAGTTATTTTAATGTTCAAACTGTTTAAACGGCCCTTAAAACGGCTCAAAATATAATATAAAATATTTAACACACTAAAACTTAAACTTTATGTTTGAATTGATTTATTTTAACACCCATCGATAAATGCCATATATTTCTTTTACCTTTAATTGCATAGTATTTAGATTAAAAAACATCTTATATATTCTCCGAATGTTATTCTGGTCAACAGGAGTATTGTATGCTTCAAGAATGATGATGTTTAATTTTTTCTCATCAAAATCATATTACACAATCTTATCAATTGTCCTGTCTCCAACTGTTATTTCTTGATTTAATTTTAAAGTTTCTAATTTTTGTTTGAGGAGTCATTCCGTTAAATAATTTGTCCCTAACATCATCGTCATTTATTCTCAGCTCGTTCAATAATAAGTTGTTTACTGTGTAAATGAAAATGTTTGCGTAATTTTTTATATCGTTGATATTCATGTTGTATAATTTTTTTCTGTTCCTATTCTAAATGATTTAAAAGAAATTTTAAAAAGTTTTTCAACAATGCGATAATTTACACAATATTCAAAGCAAGAATATTCAAATTTACTGTCGGGATGTGAACCTTTTGTTATAGGTTGATTGTCTTGGCTTAAATTTCTCTTTTGTTGTACCTCCAATTTTTATAAAAATGTTCCTAGTGCTGCAGATACATAGTAGTAACATATAAGACATCATTATTTTTTAATTTTGGCCTCTTTTTATGTATTTTACTCAATGTTATATGTTTTTCTTTTGTTTCTTGGAGTTATTTTTCTTTTTGTTCAACTTCAATTGCTATTTTATCTATGCTAATTATCCAAACTTTGAAAATTTTCTGCTTTTTTCATTCTTGATTTCATAATTAAAGAGCACAAACCTGCTTCATTAATAAAATCAGTGTGAGGGTGAAGATATTTAATATGGGAACAAAATATTCCATTTTGATTTTTTACATAATATTTTTTTCTTTAATGTGGTCTGTGATTGGTTTTTTTATTAATATATTCCAAAATTTCAGCAATGTTCTTGGCTTTAAACCGGGGTTCATTTTTTTCATAAATAATTATTAAAACTTTCTTACAATTGTGTGTAAGTTTATTATTTTAATGTCAAAAAAAGTTTCCATTATTTAATTTTTGGTTTTAATCTATACAGTAAAAATTTTTAATAATTTTTTTTTCATTAACTGTCGTATAAATGGGTTTTAATAATTTAAATGTGTACTGTTTCAAATGTAAAAACATATTACAAGTGATAGTTTGGCTTCGTCAAATCAAACATCTGTAAGATATCATAATATTTCATATGAAAAAAAATATGAAAAAGTAAAAATAAAATAAATAAATAAATTTATATTAATTGTGTTACTAAAAAATATATGTTTATTGGAGTGAGCATAAAAAAAATTGCAAATAAAATTCATAAACCAATATAAATGTACATTTTAATTTATAAAACTTAAATCTAAATAGGTTCACAATAATAAAAAACACCACCTATGCTTACCAACGTCTCTGCTGGTATTTTACTTTCACTTCCTGCTGGGTCCATGGCTACCACTAAAATTTACCGGTTTTCCCATGTCACAGTACGGACTATCTTTACACGGTTCTGTCAATAACATACAATAACGATGCATTTATATAGGGTTATAAACAACTATAACTTTTCGCTGTGAACATACAAAACGCCAATGAGCATCTCTAAAAGAGCTTGTTTGATTTTCCGCGTAGAAGTAAAAATTAATATAATCCAATATTATATCCGTATTTAAAAATTAACAAATTAAGACATTAAAAAAATCCTTTGAAAACTTATCCAAACAATCTAAATTTTTCGTGAGGTTTTTTTCCAAATCTGCATGAAACTGGTGAAAAATGCCAAGATCACGCATACATAGTGATTTTAATGGAAGCTTTTCTTTGTGGTGAGAAAGGTTCGATTCGATGACATAGTTGTACAGGCAACATGTTTTGAATGACAGAAACAATTAGAATGTATACGTGCACGAAATATCCAGTGATAGGCTATTACGTACAAAATAACAAAAATTAGCTACATTTTGAAAAAAAAAAAAAACATAAGAATTTTATTCAAGTTTTTACATCTACTTACCTGAAGGATAAAGATAAAATACCACAATAACTGTAAAATAAAATCTATGAACTAAGCCAGAAAATCCGCTATCTCTAATTACCTTGGTTAAGGGAGCGGTTCACTTCAGTTTTCAGGGTCTTTTTTTATTTTTGTATTTGTACCAGATATTTCTTTTCTTATTTTAAACATAAATTGTAACTAAATCTTCCTCTTAGGAAATTTGTGTATCTTTGATAGTTTTTGTGTAACGAGTCGTAAGCGTCAAAATTTGCTCTTTACGGTTTTATGTATGCCACTAAAACCAACTGACATACCAAACAGAAAAAAATGCACAGTGTATAACACTTTTGTAGGCTATAATTTGCACCGTTTGGGTGCCTACAGCGCTCTCGTCGGCGGTGCACAGTGGACCACGTGATTATTTTATGGCTCGGAAGGCTGTTTTGTATTGCTATATTTCTTTGCTCTTACTCTTTGCTTCCCCTTCTCCTCTTCCCTGCGCAGGCGCGTTAGCTAGACTCTGGCCAGGTTGAATTAAGGTTCTTGCGTGGGCCGTCAGCTCACTCTCTTTTCCTTTTCTCTTCAGGACGTGGGCACTGATAATGTAAGTACTTCCGAGCTCCTAGTGTAGTGTGATAGGGTAGGTTGGGGACTTGTCCCCCCATGGCGAGCAAGGCGGCTGCCGTCATGTGTTGTGTTTAAATTAGTTTAATTATTGCTTTAATGTCTTTTCTAAATTCCTTTTTTCGGTCGCCGTATGATAAAAATTATATCTTGGTATTAAAATGTTTTTTATGTGATTTTTCCACTTGGAATTTGTTAGCTGTTGTAATTACCTGTTGCTTGATTGCCCGACGGCTTTTTGCGCACACGTGTGTTGCTTTATTAACTTCCAGCTTTGCATCCCCCGATTTTGACATTTTGGAGCCCGCGGAAGTAACTACCTTTTGTAATGACTTGCCCAGATTTTTTTTTTTTAGTTTGTATACTTTGTATTTTGTGATCCTTGTAAAACTATTTAATATAATTTGTAAATTTTTTCAAACATAAATTTTCAGTCTCACAGACGCTAGTAATGTCCACTGTGTGGACACATATTTAAATTGCCAACTTTGTAATTTCTGATTAGTAAAACCTGTTTGATTCAATATTTGTTTCAATTTGTAATATTTTTTATAATCCGCAACACGCGGTATGATACAAATTTGACACATAAAATAAATTTTTAAAATTTTTATTTTTTCGTTTCAAAATTCAGCATTTTTATTAAATACAACAATGTTTTATTTAATTTTTTTAAATTGTCAAATCATAGCCTGTAACATTGTTATACACTGTGAATTTTTTTCGGTTTGGTATGTCAGTTGGTTTTAGTGGCGTACATAAAACCGTAATGTGCATATTTTGACGTTTACGACTCATTACGCTTAAACTATTAGAGATACACAAATTTCCTAATAGGAAGCTATAATTAACATTTATGTATAAAATAAGAAAATTATATCTGATACAAATATAAAAATAAAAAAGACGTTGAAAACTGAGGTGAACCCAGCCCTTAAGGGTGTTCATGAGCGATAAAATCATAATTTTATATTTATGTTAAATAGTGCTGGTTTTGTAGGCGATTATTGTGAGTACAGTTTCCACTTACGAAACAATTTTAACTCGCATAGTTTTCTCATAACGGTGTGTCAAAGTCGATATTGGCATGTTCTGTTGCCATGCAAATAGTGAAAACCAATAGACGTACGTAAGTTAAATAATTCACAGTCAAACAACATGCCATGTGCTAAGTAATAAAATATTTTTAAACAATCGCGTGAACTATTTTTGTATTTTAAAAAATTGCTGAATTTTCAATTTTTTTTCCTGAACTTTTGCGATTTTTTTAAAGTTCAAAATATTACACTAATTGTCTTTTAAATACTTTATTGCATAGTTCATTGTATGTAATATCACAGTGAATTATTTTATTTAAGTAGGTCAGTTGGTTTTTACTATTTACATGGCAATAGAACAAGCAAATTTTGACTTTGGCGCACTGTTATGAGAGAACTGTGAAAGCTAAAATTGTTTCGTAGGAGGAAACTGTACTCACAAGCATCGTCTACAAAACTAACACTATTTCATAAATATATAAAAGTATGATTGAATTGCACTTGAACAGCCTTAAGGAAGCCGATTCACGTTAAATATATCAGAGGACGTGTGAAATAATGTAAGTTGGGTAATGTAAGTAGGGAAAGTAGGGTAAGGCAACTTTCATTTTCAAAGTTTAGTTTCATTATATATATAATATATACTTCTTTATTATTAGAACGTCATGTTATTACTCAGGATATAATGCTTTAAGTGACCGTTATCGAGGCAGTTACAATAATGCTTCTGACATCGTAACTATGCATGTCTCGAGATGCCACAATGTGTGTAGTTACATCAGATTCATAAATTTTCAAACAATAAATAACACTCTGCATTCACTTCGAATGATTATAACCGAACGAGGTGGTGCAACGGTAAAAATTTGGTATCCTCACAATTCAGCCGAAAACAATGTCCGAAAATAAAGAAATGGTAGGACAGTATTTACATTCAACAACACGTTTTACAGCCTTCGAATATGTCTTCACCATTTTTTACACTCCGGCATATTAACAGGGGAATTATATGTGGCAATGTGTCATTTGGCAATCAATGAATGACATTAATTAATAATTGAAACTCTCCTCTTCCCCCTCCCCGACTTCTTTATTCTCGCCGCGACCACTCATCATCTGTCTTTCTCACCAAGCCTGAAACATTCTTCCTTGGCCCACCCTATCTCTCGCCAACTTGCTAATCATGTTTCCTCGCCCACTAGACGATCGTTCGCTTCATCCATTATTCTACTCAGATCTTGTTCGGTCCCGACTGAACGACTATCGATAGAATCTTCCGGGTAGAAACGACACAACTACAACTGTTCTTAAGCAGCAGTATCGCACTGAGCTCATAAAATACAAACTTGATCTACGACACACAGGAATAAAACAGTAAGAGGAAAAAATAATATTTGTAATAGGCCCCATACAGGAGAACGAAATTGGGCCATGTTAAAATTGTATAGCACAATGTGAATGTGACAAAATTGCATATATATACGCACACATATAAGACTTTATCATTTACATCATATCTAAGAATGTGAAACAATCTACTTCGCCTTATTATTACATCAGTTACTTAGAACGTTTCGTTTTGCTTGAAATAATATTTATTAATATGAAAATTACGCCATTGCAATTGAATTTTTCAGTCTGAAGGGCAGATGGGAAGGAAAATCTCTCAGCAGATAGACAGGGACCAAAAGTGAAATAAACGAATAACGCTACACTCATTTAAGTCTTTGCTTGAAAACATGCTTCTGGTTTTTTTTAAATCCGCATTCGTTAGTAATAAAATGGACGGGACAAATGTTTCACTACGGAAAACAGCAATATTATAAGATAGAATGTTTAGTTGATATCCTTCGAAACAAATAGTTATGTGCATTTTTTGCATAATTTACTTTCACTCATATGATGTGAATTAATTTTTGTTTAAATTAAGAGAATAAGGGGCAGAAGTACGTCAGAAGCGTCTTCAGTAAGGAGTTTCGCGCGGAAGTTAAGCTTATGGGGTCGAAACTAAATCTGTTAGAAGGCTTGCTTTAATGACTCAGCATTTTCTGTCGAGCAACCTCCAAAACAAACAGCTGTGATAGCGCATGCTGAAAAGTTGGTACAACTTCTCAATTAGACATCCTTAACTAAATGAAAAAATATATATACACACTTGCAATTTTAGTTCAATAATTACTTTAGAACATTATTACAAGCTCGGTAAATAATAGCGCTGAGAAAACTTCGTAGAATGCTCCGTCTGCAAAAATAAGGATAGACATTTCATGTTCGGTTACGTATCTTAGATGGTTAGTGGAACAGAACAAATTGTTGTTTTTACAGTTCAGTTTGTTGTACAAACCTGACAATAAGAGTTATTATTTTTAGTGAAGATGGTCTGGCCAGCACCTAACATCTAGGTCTTAAGCGCTGATGAGCGGTGACATGATATGAGTGTGGAGCGGCGCCGGAATGAGGAGGCTGGGAAATTTAGAGATCTCCGAGAAAACACGCCAACCAGCAGCATCGTCCGGCATGATTCCCACATGTGAATAACCGAGGACCGACCCCGCCGGGAATAGAATCCATATCGCCTTGATGGGAGGCGAGTCCTCTAACCACTGTGCCAACCGAGTTCGCTTTAATCGATGCTACTATCGTCGTGGCCAACCCGTAAAGAATAAAAGTTGGCATTAAAGAACAACAATGGCACTTTAATGAATGGCCGACAGGAAAATACTAGTGATTATGAAGCAGAGTTTATTTATACTCTTTTTGAATGGCGGTTTATAAAGAATCGCAGCGAATTTTATTGCCACAGATAATGGTTATTTAGGCACGAGGGAAATTAACATAAGAGCGCTAATAGTGTTTTGTTTTTAACGAAGTCTTAATGTTGGTCGACTGAAGTAATGTAGGTGTAGTGGTATTGACTATACTCCGTTGAATTCGCGTGCGTTGGGCATTCCCTCCGCAACCAGAAGCGTTTATTTCACAGCATTGGTAGTGCTGAATCCTATTATACGGGCCGTTGTGAACGCACTGCGAAGGACGGGAAAGAAGCCGGCGGGGTGGATAAAAATAAATGGATTCAGATTTTTTCCAAAATAAAGATGTGTCAGGTACTTTAAAATAAGCTGCTGTAAAAGCACTGGCACTAGTTGAAACGCACATAACCGTGTGAAATTTATATTATTGAATATGAAAGTATTAAAGAGTGAGTGTAAATGAATGACCCAAATTTGAAGGCCATGTCGTCAAGACTAAGAAACTTTCAACCTTGATTAATAAATCAAATGAACCGCGGACCCTTAAAACTTGTTTACCATATCTTCATAAACTTACAATGTGACCTACACAATGACCAATCCTGTCATGTGATCCTTCCTCACGAATAGTCTATCTCATCTCTCTCTCGCACTTGTTCCCGCTAGGGATAGAGAATGTACTTTCTCCCCCCCCCCCCCCATCCTCAACTACCACACACACTATTTCTTTCACCACCTAACACCACTCAGTAGTCTAGATATTTGCCGGCAAATTCATTCCCAGTTCAATTTCGCGTTTGAGGGTGAGCTCCTCGGAGATAGTGAGTGGGCTCCTTGAATCTACCGGGACTCTCTCTATATCTGTCTGTCTATCTCTCATAAGTTAGGCCGTTCTACAGGAAGGGTAGTTGTCTTTCTTTCTCTCTCTCTCTCACGTCAGCCATTCTTAATACCTTCTTCCCGTGAACATCAACCCACTTACTTCTGAACTTAAAATACAGAACTTCTTCTTCCCCCTTCCAGCCCGTTGATTTGTCTCGCTTGATTGAGGCGAATTGCCCTTAATGCAGTTTGGGAAGGGCGGAGAGGACGGCGTAAAAAGAAATGAAACAAACATGAAGTCAGGTTTTCGTAAAGCATAGAAATATTCAGTTCGCCAAGAATGTATGTTATGCTGGTTCATACAATAAAAAATTCGGTCTCCGTGGTGAATAAATCTAACTTATTTTTCAACACCAATCGTCAGGGGATTGTAGTTAGCCACTTTTGAGATTCCAACTAATTTTTAACTTCTTTCCTCCTGTCTAATAAAATGTTGTGTTGCTATAACCTTTACATCTGGTATGCCGTATTCTCGCACCGTTTTAGTACATTTCTCAAATTCTTCCGTGATAAAATGTTACCAACACGTATTTACCTTTAATGTAATGAGTGAAAAAACAAAAGTTTCTTCTAATTCAAACGTTATTCTCCTTGTAAAAGACTTTCACATAAATTGGTCCTCTTTTTACAACTCTCAAAATTTTTATGCTAAGACAGGTTAGGATTATTTTGTAGTCAGAGAAGGGGAAATAAATGTAATAAATGTGTATTTAAACCGCGATCAATAAATCGTCAAACACATGTACAAATATATTATGAAGTGTTAATTATGTGTCATCTATGACTGGTTATTGGCCTACGTTAGTTTTAGAATTTAACATGGATTCGCCTGGCACTTGGTTGATAGTGGTTTCATCTCCTTGAATGTTGCATGGCGGATGAACTTTTATTAGCAATTCTTAATATTCTTACCAGGCAAGCGATAATACATGCCTATTAATGCGAGAATTCTATATAAAACGTAAATATGGTTAGATAAACTCGTGTGTGTTGTATTAACATTTTGGATTTTACGTATTTTTACTGTGGCGTAATACAACACTGCATCATGCCAAACTGGTATTTTATTTTTTATGTAAAATAGCCAACTATAATTGAGTTCGTAAACCTTTTAAGCATCTCTCAAACAAGTTGTTTAAAATGGAACTTATATTGTGTGAGCAAGCTTCACGATAAACGGGGTCAGACTATTTGGCATCTTGGATCCCTACTAAAATATATATACATAAATAAAAATAAAAAATAAACGGATTTATGTAATCTCGATCGAGTGACACACTCAGTAACTATAACTCATAACAGCATTTAAAAAAATTGATGTAAAAGAACATCAGGAAGATAGTTTAAAATAAATTACTTAAAAAGTATTTTAAGTTGCGTAAAAACTGTTCACATTTCAGTGAAATAATCTTGGTCATGTTTACTAAGAATGAATTTAGAAATTTACTCCACTGAGGTTAATTTTAACGACAACCACCACTAGAAAGTGCCAGAATGTTGACAAAATACTTAACGTGACATGACCATCCATAATTATTTTTACTACGCATATTAATTGAGCTCCAATCAAAGCCATTTCATCCTATAACTAATCTATAGTTAACTTAACTTCTGGTGAAGCTACAGGAGCGAATAGCACAGGACCGTGACAATATTTGTTCTTGAACTGTTGCTTACCGAAAACCTAGGCTGGCTGTAGCGTGGTTTTTTGTTGACTGGGAGTGTCAATACATCCGTAGCGGAGTTCGTTCAAATCTGGCTCCTTCCACTTCACCGCGGGAACCAATTAATTCATCATAGCTGAGCCACCCATAAGGAGATTAGTCTCAAATTTGTAGACCCACGTGGTTTTACGACTGAGGATTCAAATTTACAAGTCATAGGCTATATTATTACAGCCACGAGTTTGTCGCGAAAAGATTTTTCAGTATTTGATTTCAATGCCTTACGTGCATATTGTCAGCTATGCTTCATAGTTATTGGCAGCGTGTATTTATTCAGACAACTATCAAAGATCAGAATAATGTTATTAAGACACCAAACGTGATGATTTTCCAGTATAACTTAAAACAAGGGAGAATTAAAACATTCAATCACGTGGCTCTAATATAATAAATATTTGCTTCGTAATTGTAATTGGGACGAAAAGAATTCATGTGTAAATCAAATTTATGATTTTGAATTAATTACTCATTGAATTGGGCCGCACTTTGGCTTGCGCTAGATAGGCGTTATCGGGCCAATTGAAACAACTTCGTGCTCTGATCGCCAGTAATTCTGTGAAAAGTAATTGACTACAGCAAAAAAAAAAAAATCGAATATACGTGAGCGATGAATCAAATTTTATTCCAAATAACTATTTTTTCAAATATAGCATGTCTGTACCAATTAAAGTATTAAAGTTAGTAGTGTGCATAAAAGAAAACATCATGTAGATATTTCCTTACTATAAATTGCCGTAATTAATATTTTACCATGATTCGTGGTTATTAAAAATTTGCGAAATAATTTTAATATAACGAATATTTCAAATTTACACACATTAAAAAGGAATTGCCTTTTACTTGACATACTTTACTGGACAATAAAGCAGTGAAATTGTCCCGGAGATATCGGAGCTCGTGCTGTCTCTCCACCAGTAAAGTCTGTGTCTCAGTTACAAAAACCATATTTTGGTAGATTTATTAAAGAACGATTCCTATAGGTGCAGGTGTAATGACGTGTGGATTTTCACATAACGGATTTAATGCGATCTTCTCTGAGGTCACTATTCTAGGAATATTACTAACAAATCTTCATACCTTCATGTATACAAAAATATTGTTTCAAAAATTTCTTGAAATCTTGCAAAATTGTTCTCATACTAGTTGAAATTCTGACCTCTATCTCTGCACATTATTATTTGAGTAAAACATTTTTATAGAGTGTATAAAACACATGTTAAGGATTCAGAATTTAGGATACACGGAATAAAAACTTAATTCATGTTAAAGGTGTACAATTGGGTTGAAACAATAACTTTACTTTTTTATAAATATTTTTGGTTTTGTAGACGGTATTTTGAGTACAGTATACTCTTACGAAACCATCTTAGCTCTCGTAGTTTTCTCTCACCGGTGCGTCAAAGCCAAAATTTGCATGTTACGTTGTCATAAAAATAAGGAAAACCAATTGTTAATTCACCTGTAACACAATATACTTACTTGCGTGAAATAATTCTAAGTGAAATAACATGGCATTGGCTGTGTTACAAAACATGAAAAATCCCTGTGAAACATTTTATATTTTAAAAAATTGCTGAATTTGCAAGGCCTACTTTTGCGATTTTTTGTAAAATTCAAACTACTGCGCTGTATGTTTCTAAGGGCCGTATCTATAAACGGCTTTCGATTGACAACCAACTGCTCACCAATGCTTTCTCTATAGGGATAGCAGTGTTGTATGTCGTTGCTCGTGGGACGTTAGTTAACAGCGTATTATTTTATTTTATTAAGTCAAATGATTTTCAAATTTGCTTGGCAGCGTAACATGCAAATTTTGATTTTGACGCACCGTTATGAGAAAACTACGAGAACTTTAATTGTTTTGTAAGGGGAAATGGCACTCTCATGACCGTCTACAAAACCAACACTAGTTCATAAAGTTATAAAATTACGAATTGATCCCACTCGAACATCCTTAAGTATCAAGTCTATACACGTCCTCAACAATGGAGAGAACAATCTTGTGATATACTGGAGCGATGGGACTGACAAGTACAGCTCCTGTGTGGAGGAAACACTGGAGGTGATCTGGTGTGTGTAATGTTGCAGGTGTTGAGGTACTGAAAGGCGTGCAGATAAGAGTGCCGGAAGCTGCAAGGGCTGGTGACACGGTAACGCTGGCCTGCGACTACGACCTGCAAGACTCGCCCCTATACACCGTCAAGTGGTACCGCGGTGACGAGGAATTCTACCGCTACGTGCCCAAGGAGTCTCCCGCCACAAAGGTCTTCCCCAAGCCTGGCATCAGCGTCGACGTGAGTACCAGATTATCTGCAGTATCTCCCTTGACTCGCGTTATAGAAGGCCCATTTCTTCATATCGACTTTGATTCTGTGATATAGTTCTTAATATATGTCTTAGCCGTTTCCTTACAATTTTTAAAAATTATTTGAAATGCTGCTCCCATCGCTAATGACTTCACTATCGACGAAATGTTACGGCCTGACTACCTAATTACCCCTAGCTACTGCCACGCCGTATATCATTTTCTTGGAAGAGTTTCACTAAGAACATTAAATCCCTTTTCCCACACACCACTTTTATGTTGTGCAAGATGAAATTATCTTGGTGACGTGAAATTTAAGATTCTTAATAATTTATGTAGGAAAGTTCAGCGAGATAATTCAAGAACAACTTAAAATTAAAATGCATGTAGCAATTTAGAAATCAGTCAAGAAATGGATAACAGCTATTTGAACACACTCTGGGGGACTCTCTAACACTCATATAACGGAAATAGAGACTCAACCCTGTACTATTTTATAATCTTTTTGTAGGTTAATCGAAACTGAATACGTTTCAACTTGAACGAAACTTCAAGCAGGAAGAAATTTTAATACAATGGTAGATTATTTTTCGTAAGTAGCACAGTTAAATGTAAATAAACTTAAAAGTAGTAAAGTTAAGTATATTTTGCTAAGTTTTGTATGAAAATATTGGATTTTGCAAAGTAAAGGGAACGAAATAATACAAAACGAAGAAATTGCACCTTGATCTTTGGCAGTACGTAAAGTCAATAAACTTGCACCTTAGGACTAGGATGATCATTGCAATGAGTTGGATATACAGGCGGGATCAGCCCAGGGGCGTCATTTCAGGTTTTTCTAGGGGGGAGGGCAAGATTTTGTTTTCCGGCGACAGCGACCTTGTTGCATATTTTTTATTAATTAAGCATGTAAAAATTAGATACTTTAATAATAAAACATCAGATTTATGTACTTAAGTTAGCATTATTTAAATTTAAAATACAAAAAATATATTTATACACATAAAATTCTAAATCCAGGGGGGGGGGGGGAATTTGCTCCCCCCTCCCCCTGTAGCCCCAAATGACGTCCCTGGATCAGCCACACTTGCCAGTTTCTTGTAAATTTACCAAAAATTCCGTTCAGTTGCCTACCATTTTACTCAACTTAAATAAAAAAAATGCATATTCTATTTTCAAAATATGAAATGTGGTCTGCTAGAAACTGACAAAAAATTATCTAAGTGTCACCATTTTTAATCAAATTGAAAAAAAAAGTTTTATTACATTCTTACAAACTTTCTCGAATGCACTTAATTTCTCGGAATTTTCATCAAATGTCTTGGTGTTTTATTGTTATCACTGGCTGAATTTAAGAAACGAGAAGATTTGAAATTGATTGAAAGTTTGAGTTTTATTGACTGCAGTTTATTCATTTTGAGGACCCTTGAACATTGGTAAATGTGTTGAATTCCGCCTACAAACCGTACTGTGACAAAATCCTTTGTGACTTAATTCCGTTTTACTCATTTTACTTGTACAGCCTAGAAACATTTCACATTCGGCAGGAGGGAAGGCACAAGAAGAAACAAACACACCCTGCACAAGTGTCGAGAAGCAACTGTAGCTGACGGCGACTCCCCGGGGTAAAACGAGAGCGAGGAAAGGCAACGTGAAACAGCACATGTCGATTGATTCGAGATGGCACTCGAACAGTTGCGAGTGTTCAGAACAGCTCCAAACAATCCTCCTTCTCCCTTCTTCTTCCTCAGCGTCAATAGTCCGGCGTGCGAGTGCTGGCCTGTTAGCCAGCGCAAGAGCAACGGAAGGAGAACAACGCCATTAGCAGCCGGCTCTGCTACGTGGCAGAGATAGGGGGAGGTGGGCAAAGCACTGGGAGCTAAATTGGCAGTCGCGCACGATAACAACGCTGAAAGCCTCAGTAATGGGGAACCTGCGCTCTCGTCATCTGTCGAGTGTACTTCCGACTGTCGGCGAGGCATTTCTTTGATTGTTCTTCGAAGTGAGTGTATTTGACAGGAGAAACCGATCGCGGGAGAAATATAATTGCCGCAATCCTCGAACACATGTGCAGATGTCGTCCGTTCAACAAATGTGATGGCTTCTTAAAATGACGACTGTAGATATCTTGTAAACGTGGAAGATTATTTTTGATCTGTAACGAAAGTTACACATTCTGCGAGTGCTTATTTCAGAATTTTCTATGTTCTAAGGTTGCATAAGACATTCTTCACACACGCATATTGTACTAAAAAAGCGATAAGGTAGGACCTAAAGCCAAACACCAGCAAAAAATGAAGAGCCCATTGTAGCGTTCACAATAAATTATCTTAATTTTCTTATTAAAATGTTTCATTTTGGTTTACTGAAGATTTGATTTCGTCTTTGTTTTTATAGTGGAGTGAAATTGATTTGAAGTCAGGTCTTTCTTGGTAAAGGCAATTTCACAGTGTCGTTTGATCAGCACTTGTAGACTAACCATTAGTTCGGTATACTTACCGCGGAGTAAGATAGAGCATGACGTCACGAACTGAAAACGCATTTAGAGCAAGGGTAAAATAAGTTAGATACACAAGCAAAATAATTCACTATCAGTTGTAATTTGCAGCAGGCAGCCAAATATGTAAATATTTTTAGGATGACTGATGTAAAAAGGACAAGTCTTGGAAAGAGGCTTCCTGTGCGTGGTGCGTGCTCGCTTCTTCCGCAAATTAATGTTCAAGGCCGCTGTAACGTTTGTGCATGGACCATGTTCTTCTATGTGAAGTTTAGCAATGTTTGTGCTAGCTCTTGAAAAAATATACAGAATAGGCAAGTGGAAAAAAATATATTTCTGCTTTAGGGAAGTCCCAGTAACTAAGTAGCCTACTTCCTCAAGAATGTTTCTAAAACGAGACCTGTACAATAAGATTGTAAGGCATATTACTGATCTAATCAAACCATTTCTAGAGTAGTATGAAATGTGCTCGAGTTCCTTTGTCTTAACCGTATTATTAGAGGTGGCAATATTTTTATATTTATGACTGATGAATGTACGAGGATTCAAAATATTCACTATCTTAACTACGTATTACTGTTGTATCAAATTAGTTTTAATAAGATAGATATTTAACAAGAATCAAATACAAACAAAATTATTATAAGAATCGCAGTATTGGAAATAATTGTTTCTGTTGTTTAGTGGCTGTTTCATATGCCACCACTGGTTTATTGCACTGCTTGTATCATTTATCACGTATTACCCTTTAAATTTCTATGCTTGTTAAATGGCGCAGATTAAACTACACTGTGCTAATATATGAATAAATGATAACACATTTATTAGCATTCATTCAGTTATGGTTACTACATTTCCCAAACTATGCGCATATAGAGAGTTGCGGAAAATTCTATTCTACTTTATCTGAGTTCTAACCAAAGTCATCCTACTTTCTGAGTTCGGAGGACCTATCACGCAATGAAAGTAATTAAGTTATGCTTATAAAATGTGTCGCCCAAAATGACAAACTGCTCGGAGGATCCTGATCCCTTTAGATATCCATGTTCAAACCTAAATGTGTAATTCTACCAGTTATTAATACGAAATAATTGCTAGTTATGTTAATAAAAAGTATTTAAAACATTCCCTATATACATCATAGATCTTGACTTCAGAAAAGCATGTGCTGTTAATTCCGAGTTAGGTGTCCCTGCACATATGGATACAAAATAGTTTTAAGATATGCTTATAAAAATAAGCGCATAGAAACACAATATTCTGACATTTAACTGAGTTAGAATAATATCATGTAATTATACTTACCAAGGTCGCTGACTCTGGCACTTACAGATACGAACATTTCTTGATATAGCACTACGCTTAAAAATGGCTGTCCTTGAAGATTTGTTATGTAGGATGAAAATATTTAATTAAATTTAATTCTATTAGTAGTTTTAAAGAGATTACTTATGAACATTTAATTTCATGCCTTGCTAGCTTTTATGACTGGGGAAAATTCAGATTATTTTAAAAATAGACTGCACCCATAAAATAATATTTATTAACAAATCAGAACAATTTATCGTAAGATATTTCGCGTGAGGAAAACAAAACGACATCAATGACAACAATTAAAAAAAAGTTTGAATAAAATATATGAAATTCAGGTTTCCTTACTGGGCAGTACATTATGAGTACCGGGTTTCGTGGAAATCCAATGAATGCTTTCCGAGATATAACATGCGATACAAAATAATTCGAAATGCTACAATTAAAAACCAGTAACTTATAAAAACACAATGCAATAATGGCAGATGTAGCTATGTGTATTGTATTGTACTTGGTTTGATCAATACGGATGAATTGTTCTCGTGAGATGCCACATTAATCAAATAATGTTTGAATGACTGTCGTATTTGAAATAAGAACACAAAAATAATACACTACATAAAACTCACTTATCATTCCAAGTTTAACGAGATTCGGATGGAGGGTTCGGAAGCTGTGACTCAATTTTATTTTAAAAGCCGCTACTTTGAAACACGTAAGTCAAATGATATTACCAATAAGTAATAGTGACTGACTTTGTAGTTGTAAAAAATTGTAGTTTTTTGTTTGTAAGAAGATTTGTGTACCGGGTTTGATGGAATTCGGGTATACAGTTCTTGAAATATCAGATATTAACATAAAAGTTGAAAAGGCTGCTTTTTAAAATATGAAAATGGCATGAAGAAAACTCAGGAAACTCAAGTGACCTTATTAGGAACTGCATGTGAATGTAAACCTAGCTTCATGAATTTTGGAAATAAATTATCTTATAATATGATTATTACATAACGTTGAACATATACAGTTTTACATTTAGGTAATATTTTTTTCATAAATGAGTGTTATATTTAAAACATAATGCTATGTATACATACAATATCTAATTTGACATAATATAAAAAGAAAAATATATATTCCCTGTTGATATGCTAGTTTGGTTAAAGTTCTATAAATCTTTATTGTACTTACAAGGCAGGAGAGTTTTGTCTTATTCTGAGTACATCGCTTTAGAAAAGTAAATAATTGAATTTGATACGGTATGGTTCCAGGAGTACTTACTTATTGTTTACTGCCCATCTTTTTAGCCCAAGTTTTCACTTTGGTTATGACTAACCCAGTAAACCAGAAATCCCTGTCTTACAGCGACTTTATTTTTTATGTATGACTACTGTAGTGTTTTTGCAGTGTAATGGAAAATTATTTTATTATTTATTTTTTCAGTCATCTATTCAATGCTAAAGAACAGTCACTATGCCAATTCATCGCCTTGCACACAAGAGCCAAATGTTATTAGGCATGTGTGTCAGTTTCGCACTGGTCGCTCGTTCGCTTGTGCCATAAATGTGCACAACTGTTGCAGTAAGGCACCGCCATAAAATTGAGTCTTCGCATCGCACTGTAGTGCATAGAACAGAATAGTACACAACAGGTTTTTGTTTTCATTACTCAGCCCTTCATAATATCTGAAATATTATAATTTATTTATTTAAAAAACAGTAGATTTTTCGTACCTCCACACTACTTTTGCTGTAAAATGTTACAAACCTTATCGGATAAAATCAGAGGATTAAAACGTGTAATTAGCAAAATAAAAAATAAATTCGAGTTACTTTTCTTCGCTTTCAGTGTGACAACAATATGAGCATTATTATTTATATTTTTGGTGAGAAATTTAATTTTGGCGAACATGAACTTTAAAAGGAAATTTAGAAATATTCTTGTTCTCCAAAGTGTAACTCAGGAAATATATGGGATTAAATGACACATATTTGACATAATTGAAGGTGGTTGTATTTCCAATTACAATTTTGGACAGGGATGGGAGGCTGTTAACAGCTAGAAAATAGCCCTCGCTATCACTTCTGCTAGCGACGCTTTCGGATACACAATAAGTTGACGAGGCTGGACATTCATAGCAACGGATTATAAGCAGCATGGTGTCAGGTAAAATAAAAAAAATTGCAAAATTTAATCAGAGTTAATATGAGTTTTGATCATGAAAACGTGACAGAGTGAGAAGAGATGGGGTAGAGAGACAGAAAGACAGCACGTGTTGGCACTAAGTTTAAAGTCTTCAACTCCATGTATAGCATTCGCTGCAATTAAAGCGTCACAATAATTTTGGGCAACACCATTTAACTACCAGGAGCACAAATGTTTCAGTAAAACAGAATTTGTTCTTAAATCAATTTACTCTTATAATGAAATTTTAAAAAATAAAATACCGTTTCTTTAAAAACAACTTCCTAGATTTTAATAAATTATTAAGCAGTAAGATGGAGTTTAATTTCTTTATGTTCATTGAAACATATAACGGAATTTTTCAGCCTTAAGAAAAAGCTGATTTATATTTTTAATCTACATACGTAAGTTATACGTGGCTTGCTTAAAAAAATAAATTTTAATGAAAACGTTAAAATTAATTAACTTTTACGGTAAATATTTATTGCCAAACCATTATAAATAATTTTAGTACCTTTAATATAATTGTCACTTTTATGTATGACATTATCAATAATCTCAAAATATGTTTTAAGAAGTGCTTGTATGCGTTTTTCGAAATTATTGCTATATTTACCTGAACATTTAAATGTTAAAATATTTAAAATGCTATGCTTTATCTATTTACGCTGCGTGTATACATTAATTTATGTAACAAAAGCTCTTACCAAAGGATCTGTTTAAATACTTTTTTTAGAAAAAATATTTTTGTTATACTTAATTTGTACTTTTAAGTGTTAATTTATATAATTATTGAGAAGAATTTTCAACTGAACCTTTTGTATCACGGTGAATTTATTTATTTTCTGTATTTATGTATGCCTATCTCTAAATAATTCAAATTAATTAAATATGTTCTCTACAGTTTATAGTTATACATACACGAACATACACATACATATAGTACGTATATTAAAAATAATAATAGGGGAAATGTATTTTTTATTCATCTTCTGTACTTCTCGAACGCAATGGGCTATCGTCATGTTTGTTACTTCAATTAGATACATACATAAAAGTATAAGACAGGACTTCACGACGTTTCGAAATTCTTTAGTTAAGGGGGCGAAAAGACGTGAAATGGGTTTTCGATTATTCTTCCTTATCTATCGAACCAGTCGAGATATATCGATGTACAGTTTGCTTCAGTACGATGTTTACGTAAAGACTAAAAGGTAAAAAAAGAGAAAAATATATTTTCGATTCGTGATATATATATATATATATATATATATATATATATATATATATATATATATATATATATATATATATATATATCCGACAGAACTTTGTGTTATCGACGCAATTTTTGCTTAAGATTAATGCTTCCTTAAAAACCTGTAATTTACTTGTCTGCTGATTTTTGAAATTCGACGTCTAAGGGGGTGAAAAGAGATTAAATGTGAATAAAGGTGTTTTCAATTAATCGTCTACATATCTCAAACCCAACGGGCTAGCATCACGTTTTTCACTTAAATGTGTCGCCCATACAGTAACCTTAAATTTTCAAAATCCAAACTCTTAGGGCTGTGAAGGAATTAAAAAAGTTTTTAAATGAAACGTCGATTACGCTTTGACTCAATAGATAGGGCCCGGTAGTTTTCGCGAAAATATTTTTGCTACACTTTGTTTCAGTGTCTTACGTGCACACCTGTAGCTCAACTTCATGTCTATTGAAAGGGTGTTTTTGTGCAGAGTCGTTATTCATTAGACTATGCCAATCAGCATACGGATAACTGTCACACATCACGTCTGTGATTTGCGGGTTTAACTTTCAAACGCTGGGTGTTACGACATACAATTACTGACCACAAAGCCGAGCTGCAGGTGCGAACGTAAGATACTGAAATAAAGCGCTGCAAAAATCTTTTCGCGAAAACTACCGGGCCCTATCAATAGGTTATCGCGGTGATTTTCACCTCAGTTGGGTACTCATACGAACATTTAACCTATGATTAGAGCAAGTGATTTTTGGTGAAAATAATTCTGCAACAATTTGTTTCATTGCCTTATGTGAACACATGTTCCTCTGCTTCATGGTCAGTGATTGGAAGTTCTTAACTTTAAGCGTCTCAGAGTCCTACCCGCACGTGTGGTGTCGCAGTAACATTATTCTGGTTGGTACATAGTCAAATGAGCCACGCCTCTGCCCTATTATATTCTGCCTAACCACAGACCAGAGTTGCAGGTGTGCACGTAAGACATTAAAACAAGTTGTTGCAGATTTATTTTCACCAAAAATCACTGGCTCTACTTATGATGGTACGATTTGGCGAAATTCGATCACTAAAGAGGTGAAAAGACGTAAAATTTGTTTTCATCTATCCTATTATATCTACCTAACCAGTTGAGATATTGAGATATTTTTTGCTTTAGGGCCATGCTTACGTAAATACGCAAAATAATTATCACAGTTCTCTTGATTAGAAAACAACCCACAATTTCCAGAGGGGGGGATGGGGCGTGACATTGTTAAATATTTCGAAGCGGACGATCCGAAACAGAAAGTACAGTCATAGATAAGCAATTTGTAGGGACGTTAACATTCTGCAGTTTGATCGTTACTTATGGTTAGACCCTCTACGTGCCCAGTGACGGAGTATAGTGTTTGCTTTTCATGAACTTTCGACGGTACGTATTGACGGCACAATGCCATCAATGTTCGTGCTCGAGATAAATGAGTCATCATACCACATATTCTACTTTATCTGAACACACTCTCATATTCTTATATTTTGCTATGACTATAAATAAAGCCCGGGACAGTAATGAAGAGTGGTAGGGATTGACTTAGAACAGTTTTTCACATCGTAGCTATAGCTACTCAGCCTGCTGCAGGGTAAGCTCAACCTGCAACTAAAATGGCGTATAGAGAGGTCCTTCAATTGAAGTAAATATTCGCTGTTACGAGTAATACACGCGAGCAATGCCGTTGGCGGACTGTTATATTATACCAAATCAATTATAGGCTAGTTCGTTTGTTTTATTATATACGGTTCTGTACAAGTCGTTCGATTGCGATGAAATTTCTGCAAAAAAATACTGAGTGGGGGAAGGTAAAAAGAGGTAGAGGGATAGAACGAGATACAAAAAAAATAGTGAAAAAATGTTTATAAGTTGTGCGTGCGCCCGCGAAGGTTTCTGTCAATTTTCGGAAGAAAGGGGGCAAAACTGCTTTGGTGAGTTGTTATACATGCGTGCGTCAGCAAAGTTTTCAGCCGAAAAAAAAATTGTTGTAAGGAGAGGGTCAACATGTGGTATAGGGACAGAACGGGTGCCCAAAAAAAATTCATTTTAATGAAAAACAATTTAAATGGGTTGTGTGTGCACCTACGAAGGTTTCCACCAAATAAATTATACTTTGGGTGAGATGGGAGGCAAAATGGTGTACAGCGGCAGGACGGGTTACCCAAAAAATTTTGTGGGATAATTTTCCTCTTCAAAATGTATCTAAAACTGTCATTAATTACCCTTAACATAATTTGGCCCCATTTAGCACTTTATAAAACTTTCTGTTTCATACATACATTCACATTAAATTGAAAACCCCGCAAACGAAGTTGCGGGAACCAGCTAGATAATAATATAGCAAATCTAATACAATCATTCAGGAATTAGTTGTTTTGTTATTTTTGTATTTTTGTATATTCTGTTCGATAAAATTATAAATAACTATAGATCTACTTAGATATTTTAAGTGTTATTAAAAACCCATACACGCACGTGGCTTCTATAGAACTTTACGATTCCGGTTGCCTCTCACGACCTCAGCCACGGAGGTTAATCAGTAGGAGAAATAATTTTGTTTACATAATACAAAATCGAGTACTTAACGAAAACTAAATATACAGCCTACTGTGTAAGTTTTATGTATTTTGTGTACCTCTCTCTCTCACCAATTTACTGCCTCCTTACAGGTAATTAGGGATACCCTTAAAAGAAACGTACACTGCGCGCCAGCTTAGATGGCGAATGGCAGTTATTGAGTGAAGGGCACATTCAAGGAATTCAAGCAGCAGGCCACTGCGAAAACACCTAGTAGCCTATAAATACTGGAATGAAATAGACATATGTAAATTAGCCATTCGAATTTAAAACAGTAGTAATATTATATGCAACACATTCCAGCTCGCTATCCGCCAACTTACATGGCGCGTGCTGTAATAGTGTTTATGTAGTCTGATATAATACAGCGTGTTGTGTTAAATAGCTGTTCAAAATTTACGTTTACAATACTAACTACCACTAGACAGCTACACATACTATCTACACGCATAGAAGACTACTGCAACTAATAAACGGCTTACACTTGATAGTGCCTATTTTAAAACATAATGGGCTCCAGGACGACAAACAAACATGTAACATTTAAATATTTAATACTTCAGTAAGGTGAGCATTCAAAACGATTTCAGGTTTCACGCGTTGAGATGAAATTAACATTATTAAAGTAGGTTATGTAGACCAGCAAGCCCTTAATAGTCTGGCGTCTGATTTTGTCTTCCAAGGTTTGACGGGCTAGCTCAATATTGTAATACGGCTGTGAGACCTCAAGGTGCACTTTGGGTATTACAGTCAGTTTAATTACAGGCATCTTTGTGTTGCACGTATACTACCAAACGTTAACAAAAAAATTGAAATTTGGATGCTAATAACACTGCCGCTAAAGATAAATGTTTCAGAACATACAAACAGTCAATTAAATACTTCTAAGTTCCTTCCAACGACAACTACTGAAACCCTAGTGTTGTTAATTGATGCAGTTTTAACACACCACGCTCTTCTATACGAGCATCTCGCGCAGTCAGGTTTGATTAGGGCGGACAAGATTTCAAATGAATCAACTGTCGCAATGATCTGCATAACTTACAATAATTTAAGTAAAATCTTTTTTACTAACTAAGCATGTATAAAATTGTAAATTTTAATAATTAAATTTCAGTTTTATGTTGTTACGTACACAAATATTTTTATACACTTTTCATTCTAAAATCGGGGAGGGGGAGGGGGCATTTGTCCCACCTACCCCTCCCCCTCCTAAATGAGGCCCCTGAATTCTCGCAACTAGTGTTCTTGGCAGTCTGCTTACGCACATCATCCAAGTCCTGGGTACTCGAAGTCCTTCTCGTCGTCGACGTTTTTCGTGCACAATACTGCAGCTCATAAACTCTATTCAAGCGAACAACTCAATACACTTTTTTAACGTCCTTCAAACAGCACACAGAGTAAGTACGCTCGTGATACTGCATAGAATAGAAACAAAAATAGTAGGGCTTGCGGTGCGAAGAAAACCACACAAAAAACATTACACTCACTAACGCACAGCGAATAAAATAAATACATAAATAATACTCGAACAGCAAATTCTAGGGAGGTTTCAAACCATACAAAATCATCTGGAATGAAACATTAATAGTCAATAAATTGCTATATGACAACTGCTAGTAAATTATCAAGTATTTATAGGTATACACACGAAAATTTGGCTTTATAGTTTTCAGGGTGAGGAGATTATATTTACAAAATAAAATTTTGAATGATATAACAGATAATACAGAAATGCATTCGTGATTGTGTATTTTTTTTGTTTGAAAAATCAAACCTTGGACGATTTCACCACGAGAACCGCAATAAAAATCATTATAAGTATGTGAGAAGAAGTTAACATTTTGCAGGGCACAGAGAGGAAAATAGACGTGGAGCTCAGATATCCACTAGAGCGGGTAAAGAAAATTTCTAATGAAAAAAAGTTAGAGAGCATGGTTAAAGTTGCACGCTGATAAAGATCTAAGTGGCGCAAGGGTTACCAAATCAAAAGTTTAGCAACTCCGCGTTGTATGGTTACGTATAAGTAAGTGGAGAGCAAGCAAAGGAAGAAGGGGTAGGAAGATAGAAACTGGGGGACGCCGCGCTGGGCTGGAAGTTGAGAGATAAGACACGGGCATACTTCCTCGCAGCATCTACTGCCGTGTTCTCTGAACATAACTGAGATGTAATTTCCATACAATTTCCCTCACATACGCACAAACCAGATATAAATTTTTAAAAATTAATAAAGTCGTAAAATGTGACGTCTTCTTATACTAAGATTTTTTAAGAAAAAAAAGGGGGGGAGGACAGAGATCTCTCGGATTATCCAGTTAAAGAAAGCATGTTATTTTTTATTCTAAGTTAAGTTTTAAGACTGTGAATTGGAGGAGTTTATAGGAATTTACTTTCTGCGACTTAGATAATTAGAAAGATTTTTGTAAAATCAGGTATATGTTTTTTAAAGGTATCCCTTTCCTTTCAACTACTTTCTGAAATGAAATCTTAAATTACACAATAAAATATATCAATAATTTCATATAAACTGAACGAGGTGGCGCAATTATATCACGTTAGACTTGCAGACCCGGATTCGATACCCGACTTCGGCCATCCTGATTTCAGTCTTCCATGGTTTGCCGAATTCGCTCCAGGAGATGGTTCCTTAAGGTTGCGGCTCACCTCAGTTTTCAACGTCTTTTTTTATTTTTATATTTGTACCAGATATATATTTTCTTATTTTCGACATAAATTGTGAATAAACCTTTCTCATAGAAAATTGCTGTATCTCTCGTAGTTTTCGCGTAATGCGTCGTAAACGTCAAAATTTGCACTTTACGATTTTATGTACGCCACTAAAACCAACTGACATACCAAACCGAAAAAAAATTACAGTGTATAACAATGTTGTAGGCTATGAAATGACACATATAAAAACAAAAACAATGAAATATTTTTGTATTTAATAACAAATTCTGAATTTTAAAATGAAAATTTTAAAATTTAATTTTTATTAAATACAAAAAAATATTAATTTTTGTTTTTATATGTGTCAAATTAAATGTTGAGAGCTGAGGTTAACCACGTCCTTAAGGGGGCAGTTCACCTCAGTTTTCAATGTCTTTAATTTAACTTATGTTCTTTATGGACACACAAAAGTATAGATTTTTAAAGGTTTGTTACAATGGGAGTTTACAATAAGAATTTATTGGATTGTGGACATACGCCATTG
>PNEQ01096044.1:0-56466 GCA_003012365.1 Medauroidea extradentata
GCTGTATGTGTTTTGGGGCGGTGTCCCCGTGGTGTATGTGTGTTTCGGGGCGTGTGTCCCCCTGAAGTTTACCACCTATAAGTATAGGGGTTTTTTCAGACTTGTGGTCGTATTGTGTATTTGCTACTGAGGTATGGGACTCAGCATTGTTCTTTGTTATTGTTAAAGTTAGTTTCCTATAAGGATAGGGCTAGCACTTTGTAATATTTATCTTTGTCTTTCGCTACACCCTTTGCAGTACTCCCATTTAGGCTTTCACTGAGTCATATTATCCAGATAGACAGATTAACTTATATTTCTGCACGTCAGTTTATAGTAATTCATAAAGTTAATGTTTAATGTTATGCTTGTACTTTCATATTTTTCTTTATATTTACACCTTTTGACTTGTGTTGCTGATTATTTGAGTTTGTAAAATGGTTAAGGGTTATGTTGATGTTTTGTTATTTGATTTTGAGTTTAGAATAAATCCCTGCTGGGATTGAACCCGATACTTGAACTTTAATTGATGTTGTAGTTACAGTTACCTTTTCTTGATTGGAACATTAATGTGATTTTGATCGCTGCCATTGATGTCTGATTGGTATTACTTTACTGAGGTGTTGGAAGTTAAGAGTTTAGTTTACTTTTGAGTGAGGATTACTTTTGCCTTAGCGCCCTTGCAAATCTCTAGGGATTCGCCACCCTCTTTACATTGATCTTGTAACTTTGTTACCGTTACCAGTGGTTGAGGTGCTAGCCCCTAAGTAGGGGACGGTACAGATGTGCAAGCGGCTACGAAGTGGAAAACTGATGTGTTAGAAATGATAAGTGACAGGGACCCAAAAAACATATATATAAAACTGGACTGTTTTTCAGATTTACTCCTGACAAAACTATGACTTTTAAGGGTGAGAGCTGCAGTGGCTGTAAACTCAGTAAGGATCGAGCAACACTTTTGGTAGGAGCAAATATAGAGGGTTCCGAAAAATTGCCATTATTGATTATCGGAAAATCTACCAATCTTAGGTGTTTTAAAAATGTGAAATCTAAACCGGTGGAATATGAAGCCAATAAAAGAGCATGGATGACATGTAAACTCTTCGAAAAATGGCTTGTTAAGTTGGATAAGAAAATGAGTAAACAAAAACTGGAAATTTTACTGTTCATTGACAACTGCACGGCACACAAAAGCATATCTACACTTGAGAGCGTGAAGTTTTGTTTTTTTCCACCAAACATGACATCTATTGTTCAACCAATGGACCAGGGTCTAATTAAGAATATCAAGCATTTTTACAGGCAGCGTGTTGTTGAAAACATTCTAACGGCAAATTACGGCAAAAAGGTAAAAATTGACCTCCTCCAGGCATCTCAAATGTGTAGCCATGCATGGGAAAATGTGAAAAGTGAAACAATTGCAAACTGTTTAAAGAAAGCGGAATTCACACAGCAAAGAAATGAAAGTTACATCCCAGATCAACTGAAGATGATAACGACGAGATCATACAAGCTGTGGAGGGGTTTTGAGACTTGGAGACGTCATCAGTTTCATACGAAGAATATGTTGCAATGGACGAAGACGTTGTTGTGTGCGGGGAGCAGACAGATGCTGAGATTGTGGCTGAAGATGTGAGCAGCAGAGTGCAGAGTAGCGGATCTTCAGATGAAGAAAATGAAACTTCTGAACTGCCAGTGAAACCTCTGCTGACTTCAACAGAGACGATGGAGTACATCCACGAGCTACGGAGGTACTTCGAGGCAAAGCAAAACGTAAGTGATACAGTTCTTAAATCACTCAATACTCTTGAAGATTCGGTAGTAGCTGAAAGTCTCAACTCGTAAAAACAGCCAAAAATTTCAACCTTTTTTATAAAAATGTAAATTTGAACGTACTGTTACATAATTATGTTGAATGTTGTGTATTACATACAGCCTTAATTATACTGTAATATAGTGCTGTACATGCACAATACCTTTAATCATGTAAATAGATATTGCATAGTAATTTTTGTTGCATTTTCATTTCTGGACAATTTTTTCTTTAATTCAAATTTTTGGATAATTTGAAATTATATAAAGGTCCCTTCAGCTTCGAATTAAACAGTTCCACTATATCTGTTTTGAACATTTTATTAGTTTCAAGCCACAAAAGTATGTGAATACAGACTTGTACAGATAAGCCAATATGGTATCAAACATGTAACATACCACTCACATTTATAAATGTAGTAATACATATCATCAAGTCGTCACTTTTAAAAAAAATTTTTATCCTAAGTTTTAGGGTTGAAATGGTCATTGACTCTTCTGTGGAAACGTGGGAATCTGGTTATTTTGTAAGGAGTTGTCACCCTTGTGCCGGGCTTCCTGACTACTTACAGGAAGTGGCTTGATTTTTTTCATGGGACAGTCACAAATCCAAACAAGTTATACAGTTTTTAGTCTGACGACAAGGTCCGTTAGTTGTGAAATTCAGTGCCTGGGTATTGGCCGCACTGGAGTTACTGGTTAGAACTTAGCTAACTTGGTAGGAGGGTTCACTGCGAGGGCATCATCGGAAGCCATGCTATGGAAGTTGTACGTGGTCTACGGCATTAGGACGTGTTGTAGGGACTGGAAGCCTGACTGGAGACCTTGTAAGTGTTAAAATGTAGCTATGGTTTGGGGGAGGTTCGCCATGGGAGAAGGTAACTCCTTCCGAAGGGATAGGATGCAAGTAGTGTGCTCGATTAACAAGAAATTGGTGAAATTGTAGTGTCAGCATCAGCAGGAAGCTTGGGTCCAAGGGCTTCAGCCATACTGGGGATAGGACATCCCTGACTGTTGTTTGGAGAGGAAATTCTGAAGTATTCCGCCAGTTATGGCCTTAATAGTAAATATTTAGTAAGTTGGTTGTTTTTGATTAAAAAGGCAGGCTGTAAAAAGGTAAAATAACATATACTTTACACAGCATGCATAAAGTGTGAAAACAATCAGGAGAGAGTGAGAGTTGTTAACCACCCACACACGTGAGTAAAAGATAATTGATAATTGAAAGAAATGAAATTATGTTTTATTTTGTTATGAAAAGGAGTCATCACAATGCCATTGGTTTTAATAACATTACAATATTGCATTTATAACAAGATTAAATATTTTATGACTTTTCATTTTTGAGATTTTGAAATCATAAATTCTGTTTAAATAATTGTTGTTATTAAATTTTTTTGGAATCTAAAATGTTTGAATCTATTTTCATAATTTATTAACCATTCTAGTCATTCATATTTGACTGTTTAAATTCTGCGATAACTTTAATTAATTAGTTTTATGCAATTAATTGTAGGCATTTTTAATGTAAGCTGCACGTGTTTTGACTAACTGTCAGTGATGCTAGATCTCGTATCCCGGCTTTCATAATTTTTCAGTACTAATGTCTAACAATTTTTCTTTCAGGTTTTAATTCCAAGGAAAACATGCTGACTTATTTCTGAGTCCGTAACCTTTGCGATCCTTGCAGTATCTCTCATATTTAAGCTGGAAGCAAATCCCATTTTATTTTGTCTGCCCTTGAATTTAAGCAATATTAGGTATAGTCATTCTGGTTGTACTCCAAAGCTATGTTCCCATATGTCATGACAAACAGTATTTTATCAATGGATAAACAATAAAAAAACTTATATTATCTTAGACTTACATAAGGGAACAACTGCAAACTGATTTAAGTACAATTTGTTTTAAGTCTACAAAACAGAGGCTTAGATTAGAAACTAAATGTTTACCAGTGTAGAAAATAGGCTTGTGTGTTTAATTCCAAAGTATTTTTATCATTTTAAAATTTTGCTACATCAAGGGTGGCGCAAGACAACTTTATGTGACAAGCTGTATTATTGTGGACATATGCCATTGCAAAATTATGTCGTCCCAGAAATCTTAGAAAGAGACTAAGGAAGACGAACAACGAAATAAGAAAAAAGAGAAAACAAGCCGAGTTGGCTGTAGTCAACACATCCATAAACCAAAACAACAGAACATAAACAATTCCATAAGGAATGAATGACATATGTCCACAATAATACAGCTTGTCATCCTGTCCCATTGCAAGAAACATTCGAAGATATTTCAACTTTATGTGTTTGGAATGCCAAAATAAACATTAACTACTCCTGTATTTAAATGTGACTCTTATACCAATTAATTTTAAATAGTAAAATGAAATTCAAACATAATGAACATAAAATCTGCTGTTCCAACACTTTCAATTAATGTTGATATTAAAAAAAAGATAACATGTTGATACAAAACATGCACGACTCCTATTTACACTCCGTTCCTTGTTCTGTACACTTGTTTTCTCATAGTTTAACCGTAAGTGTTGTGGTTGGTGTGGCAGTTAGATCAGTCGCTCCCCACAATGACGCAATAGGTCCGATCCCAAGCAGGGTTACAGCATGAATTTTGTAACAGAATATGCACGCAGGAAGATACCACTACTGTGTGTGTTTTCTCAAGGATCTTACATCTGAACCATACTTGCATTCCAACACTGATCCATAGCCACTTCACTTGTAAGTCCTTGCTGTTAAGAACTGCCCACATCTCTTTACTCCACCAAAATGAACAGTTTAAGACATCTACATTTCCACAGGATTTCACCACACTTTCAAAATTTTACATCATGTTTACTCAAAAATATTTCACTTTAACGGGTCTTTTCTTTAGTTTCTCGTGATAAGTAATAACTTTTCTTGAGTAACTGAGCATCACTTTGCATTCTAGTGATATGTTAAAATATTTTGATAACCTTTCAATATGCCATGAAGTAGAATGATTTCAACCAATCATGCTTAAAAAGATTTATAACCTCAATCTGCTTCTTGAAACAACATTCTGATTTTAAAGCTTCATCTTTTTTACATTATTTTTTAAAATAAATTTTAAAATTTAATTTTCAATGTCATGCACATTGCTTGGTATTCTTCACCACATAATAGTGCAAGTCAATACAACCCTACCATATTTTCCTTAAGAAACAAAGCCTGTGAGTTCATCACAGTTAACGCTTGTATATGCTATATGTCATAAAATATACGCAAGTTCTGAAGAAACCTGACAAGGAAATATGTTATTATAATTCAGAAACCATATTTTATGCACAAAACTTTGTATCTCATTGATAAACCTAATTATATTTAGCTTTCACTATCAAAACAATAACTTACCTATTTTTGAATAACTATTCGTTCTAGTTTTCAAGTCCATGATATTCACTGAAGAAGTATCACATGTTTCCATTGTGTGGCTGCAAAGTCGTTTACCTGAAAGAAAAAAAAAACACTTAATTGTTATTTTTCATCTCCTAGATCTTACATCATGTGGTGAAACAAATTCAAATTTGTGTAGGTATTCAATGCCAGATAGTAAAGAGTGTATTTGGGATAAGTTAACAGTTTGCCTGCAAATAGTTTAACTGCACTGACAACTTAAAAGTCGTGGTGAGCTCAAGGATAGAGATTTACATGTTAAAATATATAAGATGAATCTTAGTTACATATATATAATTTTCATGAAAACCATTCTCTACATCGAGGTGAGGAAAATACTGCTACAGGAATGTCGGGGGGCAAAATTATTAGTAATTACACTGTGCACCTAATTAAAGATTATGAGAGAACGGTTAGCAGAATTTGAAGAAATGTAAAAGGTGATTGGCACAAGGATATTTGGGATAATATGTGATGAGGCGAGTGGCATAACTCATGTGTGAAAGTGAATAAGGAAAATACAAAATTGGCGACGAGGATAAAGAAAAAACTATGAGGTTGATAGGGCACATCGGTGAATTTGACCCGGATAGTGAAGATTTTGGATCATGCGTGGAAAGGTTGCAGTAGTTCTTTATTGTGTACACAAAAGAAACTGACAAAGTGGCTTTGTTCATCATGCTGGTAAGAGAAAAAAGGTATGAGATTTTGAAAAAACATGCTTCTACCTGCAGTCCCAACATCTAAGTCATTTACTGAACTAGTGGAAGTGGTGACCAGCTATTTTTCGCTGGCTTGAACGATTATTGCTGAGCGACAAAATTTCAGAAACATGACCAGCAGACAGCGAAAACTGTATCGCAATATATCATAAAATCAAAGAATGTGAAAATACATGCAATTTTGGAGCATTCCTGGATGATGCACTTCGTGTACGCCTGGTTTGTGGGTTATGTTGTGACACGATACAAAGGAAGCTGTTCACTAAGCAAAATCTTAACTTCGAGAAGGCCTGAATGATAGCACTGAGCATGGAGCTGCATCACAAACAAAACTTTTTTAACCAACACCACCAACTGTAGTAAACAAGTTATCGATGAGACCTTCGAAAGAAAACAATACCCGAAGTACCTATGAACAAAATGTGCATTCTTCAGGTTATGGCAACTCAATGAGGCACACAAAAACAATGCAAAAATTGTGATACATTGTGGTCGAGAATACGCAAACAATTGGTGTCCAGCAACAATTTGGAATTATTTCTAGTGCAAAAAAAACAAGACAAGTAGCATGTATATGCGGGAGTAAGAAGGTTCATCAAGTGATGGAAACAGACGGGTCCAGAGACGAATCAGTGGGATCGGTGGTAATAAAACAATTACAAAGATGTGTGTGAGGTAAAGGAGTGCATATGAACACTGTAAATAAACCGCTCACTGCAGTAGTCTCGGTAGACCAACAGAGGTTAGAGATGGAAGTTGATAGTGGAACAAGTGTATCTATTCTGCCGGTAGCAACATATAAAGATATGTTCCCCAGAGTCAAATTACAACATTGTGACTAGACAGTTAAGACCGTCACAGGAGATTGTTTAAAGGTTGTTGGGAATATTCTCGTGACTATGGTAGGCTCAAATGGTCAGCAACATAGTTTACCTCTCATAGTGACTGCTTCTCGCTGGAAAACAACTCCACTTTTAGGCAGAGAATGGTTAGATATGATATTACCCCACTGAAGAGAGAACAATTATTTCCTGCAGAAGATAAGAAAAATATATAAAACATCACCATCTTTAAATAACAGTGCCAGTGTTAACAAAACCAAAGGGCAGACGATGGCATCCTGGGAACCAGAACTGCAGAATAAGTTTCCCAGAATCTTTGAAGAGAAATCAATACGGGCTATAAAGCTGTTTCAGACACACCTGGTGTTAAAAGCTAATGTTACACCTGTCTTTCACAAAACCTATTCAGTGTACTATGCCTTGGTTCAGCAAGTGGAAGACCAGGTAGGGGAATTGCAGAAGTTGGGAAAAATATTGCTAGTGAAACACAGCAAGTGGACGAGTCCAATTGCAATGGTAAGAAAGAGGTCTGGGGGTTTCAGGCTGTGTGTCAATTGCAAGGTGCCCTTGAACAAAGTTTTGAATGTACATTCATACCCATTGCCTAGGTTAGATGATCTGTTCGCAAAGTTGGTTGGACCTCAGATATTTACAGTGTTAGACCTCAGTAATGCATATCAGCAACTGGAAGTTGGGTAGGAATCAAGAAAGTACCTTACAACATTGCAAGGGTTAGATGGGGTTACGTGTTATATTTATGTCTTAATTGTATGTAAGTTGCGTAGATAAAATTTCAGGTTAGGTTCTTATTTTTTGTTTGGCTCCATTTTGGTTTTAGTGGCTCTGAGAGCCCATTTGTGGTAATGCTTTTTTGTTAAGATGCGGTCATCTTGTTTTTCACGAAGGGCAATTCGGGTCTTGGGGCACACATGCGCCCAGTTGTTAAAAACATCAGTAGTTTCAGCTCACGTCTGAAACTTACCGATAACGTCACTGTCCATCTGGTGATAGATCGAGCTGAGCTTAGGATGCTATTCACAAGCCTCGTGCATTGTATTCATATCACTACGTTCGCTATAATCGGTGAGGCAAGTACCACACGGGCTGGTATGACGTAAGAGCTGGGATTAGTAACAGCTGTGCGTGAGCGATGATAGTCAACTGTTTTCTCTTCCTCCTCATCTTGTGTTTTGTTGGTACACCTGGAGAGGTGGAGTTATTGTAGTAGGTTGACGTCACAGTAGGTAGGCAGGACTGGCGTCGTGCGAGTTTTTTCACCGCCATACGTGGAAGGTTAGGTTTGTTTTGATCGTCCCATATGTAGGAACATTTGTGTGCTGACTGTTTAAGTCAGCAGCCATTTTTGAAACTAGCACTAAACTTTGGTGTCTCTGCAATCATTTTGGCTTAGTTCATTTTGGCATTCGGCAGTCTGTTTTGTGATTTTGCCATTTGCACTCACCAGTAGACGAGTATGTCATTGGCTAGTGAATTGGGACAGTTCGGTCACGTCCTGCTAACAGCCATATAGATTTCAAATATAGTGGCCACAGCAGTGGCCTTATCATTTTTCAAGTGATGTAGTTTTGTTTGCGTAACTAAATGTCGTAGTTTTCGTACAGGAGTAAAAAATTTATTTATATGGTTTTTTGATACAAATTGGAAACTGGTTTAGATTAAAATTACTGTATGGTACAAAAGTTGTCAGGTTTATAATGAAGCAGATATTTGTCAAGACACTGGGCTTGCTGGAGCCTTTTTCATTGTACGAGACGTTAAGGAAGGACGTCTCACCTGGAGTATGTTGGACACACCAAAACCTTAAGTATTCTTTTCATTATTATGTCAGGGTTTAGTTTTACAGAACTAGTTTTAACTGTTGGTCTAATAAAGTTTATTGGTCACTATAGTAACGTATAGTTTATTCCAGTTTCCATTCAGTTGAAACCTAGTGAATAATTACTAAACATTTGTTTTGATATGACCTTTTGAAAATTTGTAAAACTAGTAGAGGTTGAAACCGGTTCTGTTTAAGGAATTTTAAACTACATAAACATCCAGCTGTGATCAATTCCAGTTTTATAACGCCGTTGACATACGGAAGCAAGTACTATTCAAGCTCTACCAGCCAACCTCCCCTTTCCTTCGTTTTGTTTGACTGATATGTGTTCAGCTATGACTTTTAGTTCGTAGCTGATAGTTTAGTTATACTTCAGTGAGGAAGTAATGGGTTTTTAAATGTAGCCTGTCACAGGCCACTTAGTACATGCCCCCATTTTTGCTGAATAGTGTTATTTTGAGTTTAGTTTTAGTAGGGCTCTGCAGCAGAAGGGATAGTAACTGTCTGATTCTCAAGACTTTCTCACTACACATTTGGTGTGAAGCTTGGGTAGTTATATTTAGGCAGGGTTGTTTGTAGTTTGTGTTGTCCGAGTTGGTAGTGGTTTGCTGAGTTGATGACGGCTCTAGCAACTGAAGAACGGGGTTGGTTTGGGATTGTCTATTTAATTGGTTTTGTTTGTTAGTTTGGCAGTCTTATCCCTGCTAAAGTGCTAGATAGAAAAATAGATGATTTATAGTGGAGGCTTAGGCCGTGTTTTGGCCGTGTCTCCAGAGTATGGCCCAACCACCATTTATGAAATAATACTCATTTTGCTACAATATGATGATTGTAAACAGAAGGTTGCTCAAGTGTTAGAATATCAATAGTTTTGGCATTAAGGTGAGTATATAAAAGTGCTACTGCTTTCAAGAATCCACAGAATATCTAGGGCATCGGCTTGACGAGGAGGGCGTGCACCCAACCCCCCAGAAAGTTGAGACAATGGAAAAAGCAGCTGTGCCTAAAAATGTAAAATTTTTTTAGGATTAGTAGAATTCTACCACAAATTCTTCCCAATGTTATCAAGCAAAATGAAACCTTTCCATGAGCTGACAGAAGCTAACAGGGTATGGAATTGGACTGAAGAATGTTAGACAGCATTTGAGCTGTCCAAACAGGCACTCTCTTCCAAAACCCTTTTAATACACTTTGATCCAACACTATCAATAGTAGTGGCACGTGATGCATGGCCTTATGGTATTAGAGCCATTTTGAGCCATTGAGTGAACAGGGAGGAAAAACCGGTAGTCTTTGCATCCAGCACAATATCCAAGGGAGAGCAAAACTACTCCCAAATTGATAGGGAGGCCTTGGCCATTATTTTTGGGGTTAAAAGTTTTCACAAATACAGTGAATCCTTGATAACTTGACTAAATAGGGTTAGAAGCTGTCCGAATTAAGATTTGTTCGTGTTATCAAAGAGTGTCCGGGGAGGAGGGATAATCGGTCATTTATCACCAGAAAAGCGAAGAAATCAGTACGCTATCATTTCTACAAGCAAAAGAGGCGGCAACATATACTGCTTTGTACGTATCAAGTTACGCAAGGGGGGTAGCGGGGAAATTATCGCTGTAAAGTGGAGGACTATAAAAAAGAATTTCGAACAGCCTGGGCCGGCAGATTCTATTTTATTTATTCTTTATGCTACTTCGGGATGATCCTTTGTTTATCTGTGCTAGAAGCTGGCACCAAGGCACCCTTCTACCACATATAAGTTCCTACCTCCTTCTCTCATATGGCTGGCGACAGCCAGTGTGCATGTGTGTGTGAAAGAGAGATATAAGATATAAATGTTGGAGATAAGCTACGGCAGAAAAGATCTGGCGAGGGGAAGTAGTCAAGGTCAACCGGTACAGTGTCAACACAAAAGCAATATAAACACTGCATGTGACCACACGCATCTCACAAGACATTTATGTTGAAAAATTGCTTAACATCAGCAAGTCGCAGTGTCTGCAGCCAGCTGCTAACCTATAGTTACGTTCCCCTCCTACAAAGTTCCAAAGACACAAAAATAATTTTCTTCTCATACACGAATAGATACAGTACTGTAATTAACAATTCTTCTGGATCACTGTACACTATGGATTTTTAAAATTTAATTTTATGTATATAAAGCGAATCATAAAATGCTTTATTCTTACACAAATTGTCAACGCAAAAAATCAATAAAATTCTAATCACGTTCTAAAGAATTAAATAGGAGTACAAACAAATATAAAAAAAAAAAGCACAAAAATATTAAAACAATGCAATTAAGACCATGAATTGCTACATATCAGACAAGTATCTAGATTTCTGTACACAACAGAAATTTGCTTGGTCAGTTTGTCAGCTGCGGCTTGCTGCTCTACACCTCGCACCACAACCCCACTTGCTCTCTACTGATGTACCATCTGTTTACCATCTCCTCCAGATTTGTATTATTCAACCACTTCAAACGTTGCCTGCGAGAAATTGTTTTTTCAGGGCCACTTTATTAGAATATGAGGCCAGGGGCAAAAAAAAATTGAGCCGCTCCCCCCTTTTTTTTGTTAAGTTGAAGTGATAATGTGCGCTTTTAAGCCTCCCTCCATACTATCTTACATGTTGGCTGTGCTGTCCTAGATCTGGCCTCAGCAATGGATATCAGTGACGTCTTTACACACACTTTACACTCAAAATACATTTCACAGAAACCATCAAGGTTAATGGAAACCCAATAAAGCCCATTCATTTTTATCATTTAACTTATATTTTTCGTTCAAAAGCGAGGTCCTCTAGAATGTGAGGCCCGGGGACAAAAGCCCCTATTTGCACCCCCCCCCCCCCTTTTCCAAATGACTGAGCCCTGGTTTTTCCGATATCGTGCCGGCCTCTAGCGTAGTCAGTTAGGAGCCGGCTTATGGTGCGGGAGGCCCTGGGTACGAATCCTGACTCTGGCACGAATGTTGTGTTGTTCTTTCACCTTCACTTCACTCTCATCGGCTTGTAAGACCTAGTTAAAGGCCAAAAACCCTCTCACTACCTTTTATATGTTGCAATGCATAGCAATGGCTTTAAATTTTGTTTGTTAATATCCGGAATAATTTGTTTTGCAATCCTGAATTCATTGAACATACCAGGACAAAATAAATTTCCCTTTAGGTGCCACTATGACCCGTACACACTGAAATGTTTATTTATGATTCATGTGTGCGCCTGGCTCACATAATGAAGAGGGAAGATAGATAAAGAAGTGCAGATAAAGAAGTGCGGTTGGCCTACTGAGTTACATCTCCACTCGCGCACCTTGCTAGCAACATTTAACCACACCGAACTTGCCAGATATTTTTATGGTGGGGTTATTAAAGGCTAAGTAGCTTAAAAACTACATTATAAAGCTTGAAACTGTTCTTAAATATAATGTGATGGATTTTAATCAAGCAGACACAATTTTCATATGCTTTTTAATCAAAGAATAGTATAATTCAAACTAACATTTTTTTAAAATTCTGTCCTAGTTATCGTAAGTCCGAGACATCGAGGTCTGGGTTATCGAGAGTTCACTGTACTTACATTGTTAGAAATTCACTCTTCTCACTGATCACCAACCATTGTGAAGGCTTTTGGGACATGAAAAGTGAATCCCCACCTGAGCTAATACTAGATTACAGCAGTGGGCGATGATTCTGTTCATGTATTAGTATGTCATAAGAGTAGAGAAGAGGGTCTTTAATGGCAAACACTGATGTGCTATCACGTCTGCCAGTGTTAGATGCAGTGGAGGAAGGGGTATACTCATTCAGTGTAACATTAAAAAGACCAGTAGATCTCAGGTAGTGACAGAAGCCACAAAAGATGACCCAGTACTGTCTAGAGTAATGAAGCAACAAAAACACCATGGCCCAATAGTGTTGTTGACATAAACACTAAGCTTCTTTCGAAAGAGACTGGAACTGGTGTATCAGGAGGGATGTTTAACTTGGAGTGATCGGGTTGTCATCTCATCCAGTTTTCAACATGAAGTTTTGGAATTACTTCATGCTGAACACCCACGTATTGTGCTGATAAGAATGCTGGCACATTTAATAGTATGGTGACCAAACTTAGATGATGACATAAAACAAACAGTTGAAAGATGTGAAGCTTGTCAAGGAAGGAATGATATTCTAACAGTGACATAGTCCTACACTACTAATGTATGGGAGAGAATGGATATTGATTTCCTGGAACATGATGGACTAACAATATTGATTTTATACGATTAATTTTCAAAAATGGATAGAAGCTTGGGTAATACAGAAAACAGCGGTAAGTTATGTCACTGAATGGTTCAGGTCGTGCTTGGCCACTCTTGGGATACTATTGACACTAATGTCTGACAATGGCCCACTCTTTAATTCAGGAGACTTTAGTAACTTTTGTCAAGCAAATGGCATTCATGAAACAAAAAGCCCCCTGCATCACCTCCAATCCAACGGGTTAGTTGTATGGGCTGTACAAACGTTGAAACAATGCCTAAAAAAACAAGACATTGACAAGAATTGTAGCAGAATTGTTGAAATGCAATACAGGTTACAAAACCTTCTGTTTGTATGTAGAAATAGTCCATGTTCCGTAACCAAGAAAACTCCTGCAGGAACAATGTTTAAACATAAATCTCACACATGTGTTACCATGTTAAAATCACAAGGAAAACCATTGGGTAAAGAAACAAAAAGACAAGAGAGTAGACAGATGGCAAAGAAAACTGTGGCATCATATCTGCCAGAAGAAAAGGTCTGGGTACAAGCCGTAAAAGCCAAGGAAAGTAAACTGTTTCCAGGGTGAATTGTAAAAATCCTAAGCCCAATGACATATCTAGTAGTGTGGCAGGAGAAAGAAAAACACCAGAGTTGTTCATGTTGACCAGTTGTGTAAGTCATGTTTTACGGAGGATGCCCACCCTGGGGTTCTGACATAGAGAGACCTGGAGGGCTCTCCAGTATCAGACTTGGTGAGGAAATGTAGTATTGGTATGCAACACTCTTCTCCTAACCACAGAATGTTTAGGAATATGGGGAGCAATGGTAGCGTGAGCACCTAAATTACCAGGCACAAAACACCAAATAGAAAGGAGAGAGGTAGCGGTACACCTGTTTCATCCTTTCGAGGATAGGGTACTGACAATACACCTGGTACTGACAGTACATATGGTACTGATGCTACTGATAGTACAGCTGGTATTGATGGTATTGACAGCAAACCTGCTTCACCTTTCCGTGGATTTTCCTGAGTAGCCACAGGGTGGTACACTAAAGCGTTCGAGGAGGATTATCAAGGTGCCTGATAAACACAATTTGTAAAGTTGGATATAGGTAGTCATTGTGAAGTTTGTTTTATGAAGTACTGTAATTGAGTGAATAGTATTATTGTACTGTACGGTAATGGTGTGAATATGATTACTGTATGCATATTGTTGTCAGAATTTTTAAGAGAAGATAGAATGCAATGTACAGTGTAAAGAAAAAGTTACCTGCAGGAAAGATTGTAAGAGGGCAAGGTTGGAAGAACTGGGAGAATGTAAGAGGTGGTTGGCGTGAGGATACTAATTTGTCTATATATATTCAACATCTGCTGTTTCTATTATTATGTAAGTGCATAAGCAAAACCATTGTAATATTTTACAAAAATTTTTACATTTTTGCTATTAGCTAACAACTTCTATCAACATGCCCCACCTCCACCCCCCTTTCTCTGTACCTTAGCAGTGCAGGACTCACTTTTCAAATAACACTGTTTTGGTTTCTTTGTAAAGTGCCTGGGAAAGGATAAATACATAAAATTAAAATGCACGGAAGTTAATCAATATTTATGTAGCCAAGGTGTTAAAAGAAAGTAGTACATTTTTTGTGAAAACTGCTGCACTATTCAATAAATGATGCCCCACTGTTTTCAAAAAAGGAAGACATTTAAACAGGAAAAATATCCAATATTTCAATGTTGCTGTTAAGAATTCGCTGCAACCATGTGTAATTGGTTGCAGGCACCTACAGTTCGCCATTTCACTGCAGTTGGCATCTTCAAGGTCTGAAAAAAAAAACTGAAAGCTTTGGGTAGTACAATGCCATATACATATATTCTAAGAGATATTGCCTGTGATTAGTTGTTCAGGTTGCCAATGAGGAAGAACCAAAGCTCCTACTTGGCTCCATGGTAGTGATGCCTCGTGCCGATGGGAACAGGGCTACGGCGAGGCGAGAGTTTTTCAGTACGGGAAACTGCTATGGGTGTAAAATCCTCCCCCTTCCCCAAATAAAGGGTTGGAGGGGTCACAGGGTCTTCCACCGCAAAATTTGAATTTATAGGTGAATATTGGTACTATTTGACATTTTTTTTTTGCCTGGACATAGAGTAAACACCTAGTAAAAACATTAATAATTTTACGTCAAGTGTTTAAAAGAATTTTTTTTTATTTGCATGAGACATGATTTGCTTTGTAGATGTAGATTTTACTATAACAAACATTTTTTAGAATTCATAGTTTTTGCATAGTGGCATGTCATTGTCCAAATTTACATAAAAATGTTTGTGCATTTAAAACATTACTGAAATAAAATGAACTGAAATTAATTCACAGTGAAAAACAGTGTTACGGGCAATGCCAAAATATGTATACAAACATTATTGAATTTTTTTGTCTTATATAAAAAAATTACTGAATTTGAAATAGAAAATTTATAATATTCTGAAATTTTTTCAAAATACAAAAACATAATCAATGCAGTTTTTATAAATTTCTTGGTGTAGTCTGTGACATTGTCCTTTAGTGTGAACAATTTAATTTCAGTAAGACAGTCGGTTTCCCATCTATGTACAAAACTGTTTTATGTAAGTTAGGACTTTGACACGCTATTGTACAAAAATTATGAAAACAAAAAATTTTTTATGGTAAAAAATAGTCAAAATGTACATCTACACACAAACCATATCTTGTATAAGTAGTATACAAATTATAGCAACTCAAATTTTCAATGAACCACTCTCTTATGTATTCAGTATCATGTACATGCCATGTTAACACACAAAACTTGACAAAGCACTTCGCAATGATGCAAAAAACTAAGGTTAAATAAAGTGTCGGTCACCCTATATATTATGTGTCAGCTCAATTCTTCTGTTTTTTGTTGCAAAGATATCAATCATGTCTTCGTTGAAAGATGATCTACGTCACAGTTTTTGTAGGAATTTCTTTTCAGTGTTGAGCAGTGCAAGTGCAAACAATTTTTCCTGGCTCTGGCTGTTCTGCAAGTAGTATTTTATCTGTTTTAAAGCTGACAACAATAACTCAACTGAAGCACTCGTATAGGCTTAATAAGCTTAGAAAGTTTATGTACTTCTGGAAGAACATCACAAAGTTCCTCTGCTGTCAAATAGAAATTAAGACCTGATACAGTACTTTCGTGCATGACACTGTCTGTGAAAAGCACGTGCAATTCACTTTTCAAACTTGGTAGATAAAAAAAAAATTCTATAGTTTTCCTTAAAGGAGACAAAAGCTTCGTCTGGAAACTTCTATGCACGCTGAAGAAAAATTTTGCTCTCCAACAAGCACAGGAATTTCAGTTGAGGTACTTTTGCAAAAATCTGTGTTACGTGCACAATAATGGCATCAACAATCTGAAAATACAGCCTCCTGTAAACAACTTTCTTATCTTAGCCTGAGAATGAATCTATGCAAACACGTTTTGATGTTGAAGAAACACATTCAAGCCCTGTACTAACACTTTCTCACATTCTTTCAAAATAGTTTCTGAAATTATTTAAAAGGTTTTTGAAATTTTAGACATTATTTATAACTTATTTTAGCTTGGAGAGTTTGTAAAACCGAATCTGAGTGAGGAAAAATTTTATAGGTACGAAAATACAAGAAGAAATAAATTAAAGTTGAAATTGGTTAAATATGATGAAATACCATGGGCCGAACAAAGTATTTCCTAATCCCAGTTGTCAGCATTTTCTACCATAGGCCTTAAAAGCTCTCTGATACTTTCCTTGTGCTCGCACACAGTTTGCACTAACTAAATGCTGTAATTCCAGCAAGTCGTGGCAAGTGTGGACAATTTTTTTTTCACCTCTGCATCTAAAGCTTGAATTCAATATGTTGATTTTCCAAAAAATAACTGCCAAATACTGTGAGGGAAATTAAGAATATTTTACACGGTTTAATGTAACTAAGAGACTGCAAAAGAACCAGATTTAATTTGTGAGCTTAAAAGTGGACGAAGATAGCTTGAACACAGACTGCTTGAATTTTTGTTTGCAGCCCACCATGTTCTCCAGCAACCACCACAGCCCAGTCTGCCCTACTAACTTAGCAGTTAAGTTAAAATCTCCTAAGATTTGTACAGCATGTTGGTAAAGACCATTGGCTGTTCTATAATCGCTGACATCTATGAACTTTAAAATCTTTCCTCAACATCCCCATTGCTAATAACATATCATAGTACTGACGATAGCTGTGATTTTACTGTTACGTTTGTTGTCTCATCCAATATCAGTGCCACAATAGATTATTCCAATATTTCAGTCTTTATTTCTCGTAGTAAGAGTTCAGGCAGAGAAAACAAGATGTCCATTTGTATGTCACTTGACAAACTTGTGAAGACAGTTGAGATGAATTCTGAGTTCATTATTATAATCAGCCAATTCACTGAGAAATTCAATTTAATTCTCTTTGTTAAATGATAAAGTGGACTCATCGCGGCCATAAACAGCCAGTTCTTGTTTTTCCAAAAAAATACTCATCACCCTAATTAGATGGCTCATGATCTGCCTGTTTTTCCGCACTTTCTTGTTGTGCATTTCAACGCTAAGCAGATATTACCTGCAAACTGCAAAATAAATACGTGTTTTGCCAAACTGTTTGAGCTCTTTTAAATACACAATATGGCTGTGGTATAATTTGTGCCATTTTTCAATCTTTGGTATACTATTCAAGTTACTGAAACCGGAAACAGTCCTCACCGATTTTTCTTTTGAAAAAAGTAAGCACGGCCAACAAAAAAGTTTCATTAGTTTCTTGCAATTACATAACCAAGAAATGTCTTTGTATGTGTGTGATTGGAAATGCCTCATGAATGACTTAGTTTTAATTTGTAGAGTTAGAGAGGGAGTAGGTCAGCCAGAAAGAATTGTTATGTTTTGTGTTCAAAACTAAGTGTACTAAATTGAGTGTTTTTTAGTTCTTCTGTAGCACACTTACACAAATTACAATTACTAAAGTATGATGGTTGGTCTGTAACTAATGACCCAACATTACCTGAAAATCCAGGGTGTGAAACATCGCAACTCTCCATTGTACTTGCGTGGAAGCTTCTTTCATAGCTGCTTCCTGCATGCCGTATAACCCAGCAATGATAGCTACGCATGCATTGCTCGTAGACTTTATATAGTTTATTTTAATATAACCCAGTTTACGATAGTAAATTGAGCAAGAAATCTCGGCATTAAAACAGAATCTCTGATTAAAATTGAAAAATTTTCACTACTTTATAGGTGTTCATCCTCTGTTTATAGTTCGTTTTTGCACTCCCATACGTGCTACATTTTGAAGAAGAGATTTAGTAAAATACCTACTAGACGTTAAACGTTAGCGTAAATTGCACGTAGCAATTTTGTGTCAAAATTCATTACTCTCACATTTTGATCCGATTTATACTAACTTATCAAACTTTAAAAAGGTTAACAGTTTCATAGTTCCAGAAAGTTAATGAAATCTTTTTAAATAAGCATACACTTAAATAGACCCACTTGAAAACATTCTGCACAGCCATACTCTACTCAATTTTTTTTTCCTATTCTTTGAAACTTGTGCATCTTATAATTGTGTTTAACACTTATGCAATTATTTGAACAGAAAAAACTATTTTGCACTTAATAGAATGAAAAATACCAGACTGTGATAGACAGATGTCTGAACAGTTATAATGGTTTATAATGTTACAAGTCTGAGGAGCACTCAAACTTTACATGTGGGCAATTCCCATGAGTTCTTTTGGGATAGAGGTCTTAGAATTATAAATAAAAGAGTTAAATTAAGTACTAAATTTAATAGCTCACAAAGCTACGAAATACACAAAACAGTAATTAACTATAACTCTCACAACACAATTAACTACGCACACAATTACTACTGTGCCACAGAACGTTAATTAACTTTGACAATTAAAGCACAATAATATTTACCATTAATCAATTAAAGACTACAAATCACAATAAAAAGTTCAGTCATATATCCAATCAACAGTTACTCTCAAATAATGACAATGTACAACCTTAACAGTCCTAAGGGAGGATAGCTCACCATATACAGTGCAGCACCCAGAGTGCATCGCTGTCTTCACTCTTGAGGTCTTCGGTTCGACTCCCGTCGCACACCTCTACTTCACCTGTCGACCCGAAGCAGAAGCCTTCTTGCCTCACCCAGTACTGCTCCGAAGGTATGTGCCTGTAGCCTCGCAGTAGATCCCGACGTCCCCAAGACGTCTTCCTGACATCACCAAGATGTCCTCGCCAGCCTCTCTGCACCAGCCCAGCACCTCATCCGAGCAGGGCCAATAGCGAACTCCCCAAGCACTTCTTCTCTTGAATCACCAGGTAGACAGTCTCTTCAAGTAGCCAGTTACTGCCCTCCTCGACACAACACCGTCAGTGTTGCTCTCCACAGCTCACCGCCTCTGCAGCACTCCAACACAACATCACAAGTGTTGTTCGTCCTTCCTTCAACCCGCTGGCGTCACACAGCCTCGACACCAACAACAGCTGTCGTGTTGCCATCCTCGAGACGCAACATCTTGTCAGCTCAGTCGCGCCGACACAACACCTGAGTGTTGTCTGTCCCTTCTGCAGGGCGCTGATGCTACTCAGCCTCAACACCGACCATTGCTGCCGTGCTGCCATCCTCGTGATGTCACACCTCGTCAGCTCGTCAGCCTCGACGCCGTCAGCGTCGCCTCTCGACCCATCACTTCTCACGACGTCCATCGCCACCCCAGTGGCAACACCGCCCCTAGGGGCGCTCGCTGCCTCACACCTCTCTCGGTTTCACTTCATCTTCACTATCACAAGACTGCACAAGGCTGACTCTTCCCGACTCTCTTCCAGACTCTGCAATACTAGACTGACTCGTCACGACTCTCACTTCCTTACTGACTCATGTTGCGCAGTTCCGATGCTTTTATACGGCCCCTTCTTTAATGACGTCAATGGCTGATGAAATACGGTGAACTGAAGTCTAAAAATAGACATTACCTCAGTCGTACTTGTTGATAGTCACGTATTCGCACTGGCGTCATCGGAGAAACCCAGTGACGTCTCTCGGGAGATGCGACATAGCTGCGAAACCCATGACATCACTGGTTGACTCACAGGGCTGACCACCCAGCATGATATAATGTGCCTGCTGCCCGGCCAATATGCAACAATATAATGTTTCAGTGCCATTAGAAATGTGACTATACATAATGAATGTTGTTGCTGCATTTTACTTCAATCAGTATCGTAGGCATTTCTGTTATGTGTGTAACACAGTACTAGCCATACTTTTTGTTCCTAGCTCAGAAGACCTCCTACCTTAATTGGCACACACAACTTGTTCTGAAATTAGCCAGACCTAACATAAACTTACATAAATATTTTGCAGTGGTAATTCTGCTAAAGGAAAATCAGTTTCACAGCAAAGTTCAGAATCTAGCATTTGTTTTAAATAATCTCAATGTACAATTGATAACATGTTTAATTATTTTATTAAATACGTTTACAGCTCGCAAACTTCACAAATAACAATAAAGATTAAATTTACTCAAAGTGATATTCTTTTAGGTAAGCATCACAAGCATATTTTGCTCCAAATACATATTATGTTGTTTGTATGAATAGGTTAGGTGTCCTCTCAAAAACACGCCATACATTTCTAACTTCAGACTTTGACACGTGATAACATTATCCATAAGCATGATTCGTAATAATAGAATAGTGTTTCATCATCAAAATCAAAAGTTGCCACGTGTGAAGAATCTATTGACTCCGTTGGCAGAATTCCAAACAAATCCCACAACTATCTGCGATTTTGTAACTACCTACTGAAGAAAGCCACCTATTGGCTTTCAACCGTAAATTTCTCATTGGTTTGTATGACTTACTCATTATGACCAACTATCGAATTCCCACTAAAAACTTATTTTACGGCCTTTAGTACATGTTAGTCAAACGAAACATAATAATTCAACATCAGTGTATGTTGGTAGAACTGAGCCAAACAGTTTATCGCTATTTCTGACTATAAAAATCATAGAACGTCTAAGAACCGTAACATTTTATGAGTTCCCGTAAAATCATAAAAGCCCTACCAAATCCATAGATTTTACAGATAAATAGTAACATTCGACAGGTATGCACTACTGGAAGTTGTAGATGAAGCAGGTTTCAGCCTCTCTGTCTCGGTGTAGGCTGGCATTGCGTTCCTTTTCTACCTGCTAGAGTGACTCACCAGTTCAGGCCTCTCTGCGTGTGCAGACGTGCATTTACTGCTTGGAAGCTGCTCGCATAGTAGACTCCACTGGCTTTGTATGGGTAGATTACGTTACACGCTACTCACGCATTTCATTGTGGCATTCATAGAGTGAAACACTATTTATCCCCCATTGTCAAAGGCATTAATATTATCAGTCTTTTATGGCAAGAAATACATCGCAACAATCTTTATGCAACAAAATATTTTTTTTTTTCGTATTATTCACTGAAATAATTTTCTTCACTATACGTTTGCTAAGGGAAGAGCTGCTTTAACTGCTTCCATGGACGCTTCGCCACTGGCTCAGGGGGATGTGCCCTCAAAAATGATATTTAATACAATACACCACACTAATTCAATATAACTTTTAAAATTATTTTTGTATTTCAATGCACAAGTACTTAATTTATTTACTGAATGCTATTTCAAAAAGTTATCAATAGCATTTCTCTTGTTACGCACAGAGAATGCTTTTATTACGCCACCCGTGGGCCGTGGGCATGGGCAGACAGCATCCATAGCAATACCCCTTTTCCCCTTGCTGAGAGCACACAAGAGAGCTTGGAGATGGCCAGTGGTATTTGAGCACATGCAGCCTGCGCCTGCACTGTTCAGATGGTACACCAAAAACTCAATAGATACAGGGCACATCTTGTTCGACTGTACTGCAGATTCCCTTCCAGTGCCGCAACATGTATTATAAAAAGTCGCAACTAGTCATAAGAAAAAAGGCAATGTGTTTATACAGTACAATAATATGTACACGACTGCAGAATTCGCATGAATTTTTTTAAATTTTATATCCACACATTTAGAATATTTTCTTTGGTGTTGCGTTGGTTCAAAGAACAGAACCAATATATCTATCAAGATCGACTTGAAATTAAGAACCTTTGCCCTCCAAGACCGGAACTGAAATTGGCAGGAACCTATCACACACACACAAGAAATTATACACTTGCAATTTTTGTACAAAACTTTACAAAAAACTCTCAGTTGGCAGCTTGTGACAAACAAAATGCAAACTGACTATTTTAATTGTGTTTTATTTGTTTCACAGACGGCTCTAGGAATGTAAATATGTAATTAAATTTTATTTGTAAGAAATATAACAACAGGACACTCGTCTAAAGGTAGTTATGAAAAGAAATAAATGTATGCATGTTTGAAGATGTGCCTGTATTAGTTATGTTTTCAATTAACAGTTCCAAATATGCTTATATCACTTATCATGTTGAAACACGATACACTGCACGGTGTATTGCAGTGTACACCATTCTAAAACCTATTATTTAACAGCACTTGTATTTACCTTACCACATGCTTTCATGATGCTGTACGCTTGGATTGCCAGTTTGATAACAGTAGATCCAAGCATTGTTAAGTTGTTCACAAAACAAAATACATCCTTAAAAATACTAAAATTTCTACCAATTGTATCAAGAACAATCAGTTTCAAAAACTGCTTAAATAGCCTCATTTTGCATCTAAAAATCCAAATTTTTCTTGAGGCAAACTCCCGACCACCTTTATTATTGAGGAGGATCGGTGCTTCATATATACCACCCACACCACTAACCATGACTTTGTACCCTCCCTTGGAATTTTCTCGAGCCACCACCACTCCTGGAGCAGTCATCACTGCCAGTATTTTTTGGTTGGCTGTTGTGGCCTAGCATGTCTTCTCTTCAGCTTTTGCCATAGTAGTTTATATATAAGTGGCTGACTATAAAACTAAAATCACCTATTTGCTATTTTACCCAGCTTACCAATCCATCAAATGCAACATCATTAGAAGAAACTGAAAAACAAAAATCATTTACTATTCAATTTTTCCTACCAGACCAAGCAATCCAATAAACAGCTCGTGACCACCTGGACCTGAAGAGTTAGTTTATTTAGTAGTTATTGAAGACAGTAAAGGACATATAAGTAATGTCCAGCTAATTCAGGAAAGCCAGAGATACTCAGAGTGTATAGAGTTCTTCTCTTCTTACAGACTACAGGGATGCCCACTCGTATGCAGTCACATACAGGCATGCCATTCACATCTTATGCGGCAACTGCGAGGAACACATTGGCAACTGTAAGGAACACATTACGATACATTGCAGATAGACCATTTAAACACAAAAATACACTAGAAAAATTTAACGATGTTAAGAGGCATAAACTACAAATAAAAAGTTGATACGCACCACCACAGTGAAGTTTCATATTTAAATTCTTACGCCCGGTGATGACGTATTTACATCACCAGACGTGATGGGTAAGCACGTGTGATTTAAAACAAAAATGTACTACGTGAAAGTAAGCTAAAGCAGCAATAGAGTGTTGGTTACACTAAGTTCCACACTTGTCCATTTAACCAAGTCATTAAATGAGAAGTGCTAATGTTGTCTTGCAATAAGCTATTAAACAATAAAATAATTAATACATAAGATGCTTAACATGGAAAACCAGCCAAATTACATTTAATGTGCATGAAAGAATGTTATAATTCACATAAATTTCATAGCTACAATACAAAGCAGGCAACTTTATGTGGTAAACAAACGTTTGCAAAAAAAGGTAAATTCTAGTGTAAGGTTTGCCACTCTGTGATAATGATTACTTTCAATTATAATGTGCACATACTCCTGAAAATAAACCTAACCCTTCGGCAAGACAAAACGGTAGGTGCTGGAATCAACACATCCACAAAGTTATCACAGAAATAACTATCTATCAGACAGTAAACATTTAGCTACCCCAATAGAATCAAGTGTGAAACTTCAGAGAACGTCAATAAGAATAGCAGAGTACAGTGAAAGTAATGAGTGCTATGAGCAAGGTGAAAAGTTAGTTGCAGGATATCCCTTTCAAAAAGCATTATGTAGTCTATTATATTTGCGTTCTATCTAGACCTAACACCATACAAGTTGCAATCTACTGCAGATAGTTTAAAAACACTCTAATAAAGTGTCAACGTGTGGCTGTCAAGTGTATATTCTGGAACCTAAACTGCGTAAAAGAATCTCCTCTGAGCACAATAGAATAAGAGATATAGTGCTCAGATTCCCAGTGTAGGTTCTGTGGTTTAGGGCACTGATAAAAGAACTGACATGCCAGAATACTGGACCATTTATAATCTATTGTGATTAAAACAGAACCATTTCTTCATCATAAAATGGTGTTATAAGTAGGGGTGTACTGATGCTGATAACAGATACGTATCAGTAAAATAGGCAGTATCTACTGTTTATCAGTATAAGTATTTTCTTAAATTTCTACTGACAACTATACAGATAGCGTATATCTTAATTACCGGCATATTTTACGCCCAGCACATAATTACACAATTTTATTGTATCAGGATATTATGAAACAAAAATAATTTGCATAATATCGGTGGTAGTTATTTTGCACATGTCAACGTAAATAATAAATGCTGTTAAGTAGCCTTCTGTTTTCCTACTGCACCTGGAGGGTGAGCCAAGCTAATTTTGAACTGCACGGTTTATGCATGAAGTGTTGAGGGGAAAGAAAAAAGATCCTCCCTCCCACTAGATGTATGGCTGGCTGTAGAAGGAAAGGAGGAGGAAAAAGAAAGGAAGGAACTGAAAGAAAGAGCATGAATTCTCCTCCTCACATGACACAACGTTGCTGTTGGCTCTCTAGTTTCCTACAGAGATAACACACACAGCATTAAGGTTTGCTACTGCTAACACCGATATGGATATCATACTTCACGGTCTTCCACGTCAGCAGTTCTCTCGTCTCTGTCCAAGTCACGACAATTTACTAAGTGATGATGACCATGCTTTGCTTTTGTTACAATTCCTACATCTTTTCTTCCTTATCCTCAAAATACTTCTCCCTTTATTCCCACAGTCATGCTAGTCACCATTATTTTCCTTTCTTCACTTGTATAACGTAAAAATTCCCTCCCACTTCAACTACCCCATCGCTCCTTCCCACATACAAGCAGTTATCCAGCTATGCAGCATCGATAGAAGATGGTAGAAACTAATGCCGGGGAAGAACGTGGTAGACGGCATATGTGCGGTTGGCGAGTCACTGCGCTGTTGGTGGATGGTACACTGTTGCCAGTTCTGTACTTCAGAAAGGTCTAGCAGCTTCATTCATGACACAGCATTTGCAACACAGACACTTTCTCACTTAGTTCTGTACACCCTTCTCCAGGGTGTCTACCCAACCTACCCAACAAAATTCAGTGACTTTTTCGGTGACCTATGGGGACATAAAAGAAGTTCTTGTGCAGGGTGTCTACCAGATTGTAAAAGTAAAATTTAGTGACTTTTTCCTGAAAATCTGTTCAAACAGAATTAACTAATAATTTTTTTAACAAGTGCAACACGGCCGACATTTTTCATTATGATTCCTCCAACTGCTTATAGCGCGAAGCATATCTAATTTTAAAATGTGTAATCAATATATACCTAAATTTAAGTTGTCTTTATGAAGAAGACTATGATAACTAACATACAAACTAATTATTTATTTTACTTGCACAGTGCACGAGAAATCCTAGTAGTGTAAACATGCACGTTTGACAAATGATTCAACAAGAATCAAACAACCGAAAATAATTTTCGTGACTTATACCAAAATATACTACAAATTAGTGACTATTGTGAGACTTTCGTGACCTTTTTCACAAATTGTGACTTTTTCGGGACTTTAGTGACTTCAGTGACCTAGTAGACACCATGTGTGACCTATGTATTCATACCAAATAATCACTTATAACAACACCACAGTTGCAAAATTTAACAATTTACAAAAACTATAAAAACAATGATTACATATCTTTTCTTAGCTTTTTTTTTTTGCTCTATCTCAATTTTGAGCATTTCTTCCTCTGTTCTTCCATAAGTTGTTTATCATTTTGTAACTCTTAACATCTTTATATTGTGTGCTGCTCTCTTCGACAGTAAGTTAGCAATTTTATGAATATACTCTCAGGAACTGTCCAAAAATCACAATAATAATAACAATAATAAAAAAGTTAAAGCTGTTAAAAATGTGACTGTTCACGTCGGAGAGCAACATTAGGCTTGTGAGCACTAATACATCACACAGTTGTCTAGTCTCATTTCATTACAAGGCAAAAGTTTACTCTTCATAGGTAAGGCTGTGACAGCTAGAGTTGTCTTACCGCCAGCAGATGAAATCCCCCCACCATGAAAGCTAGAGTTTCACATGATTGTTTCATGACCAGCAGATGACCCCTTCCCCAACATGCCGCATTATACTTTCTCAGCATGGGAAACAACTTCCAATGCCTTTCCCAGAAACTGTTAATATCTTCACCATCTTAGTGAAAAATGACCAGAAGACATCCAACCTATAACCCTCCCCTTCTCCTAGTCATATTTCAGGTGTATACTAATGCCGGTACAGATAATCTCTATTACAGTGCACATAACATGATTTTTCATAACCCGCTTCTATCCCCTTCCCTTCTATCCACACCCAACCACTGAAAATGAGAAATAACCAGAAGTCTTGTATGGTATTAGTTTTGGCAGTTTTTAATTTATTAAATTTTCCTGGTTAAGTGAGTAACTTCTTGTGTTGCAATCTCCTCCCGGATGTAGGATTACTAGCACTGACGTTGTGGTCATATCATCGGTTTCATGCAATTTATCCACGGTGAAAATGATTGACACATGTGAGTATTGCGCAGTGGTGAAATGTGTGTGTGAGACTGTGTCACTGCAACGCAAAGTGAAGGCATGACAAAAAAAGAGGAGACATATTATCAGCACTACAAATCAGCTGGACGAGCATCTTGAAAGAAAACATGACTGGACAACAGGTAAGAACGGCATAAGTGACTAAGTTTGGACTCGTTGATGGCACTGTTTTTGCATTTACTCAGCTCTTGCAGCACACATACAATATCTGGGCATGCTATCCTTAAAAGGGCACAAGTACCGAAAACAGTCTAGCACAAAGGTTGAACTTGCAGAGAATTCCTAGTAACGTACATGCTTGTTTTTCGAAGCTACAAATAAATTAGCGTAATTTAAACATAAGGAAATAAACTGCTTGTTCCTACACAAAATCTGAGACCATTTGTAAAATTCCGTTACTTTTTCATGAATTCAGTGACCTTGTTTAAATTCGATGATTTATTTTGTGACTTCCGTGACTTCTGTGGCCGGTAGACAACCTGTTCTCTTTTGAGCTGTCACTCTACACTTATTTCCTGTCACTTCAATACTTACTGCGTGGTTAAATCCTTCATTTATCTGCTTACTTTGAAACTCTCAGTGGGTCAATCATTTTTTCTTCAGCCCTGCTTTAACTAAAAATTTTTTTTGTGGAGTGAAAGAAAATTAGAAGAGAGAAAACTGGTGATGTAGCAATGTCACATAAAATATTTTTAAATTGTTAAGGCTTATTCATAATGTGTTCAAAAATTTCTTCACAATTTTAGTGGTTGTATATTATTTTTGAAGAATAATTGGAAGTTAGGGTAAAGACACAAATAAGTTGAATAAAGGATTGTTGAGCAGCTACATATGAAAATTTAAGGACTGACCCTGCTGCAGGGTGGCCAATAAATATGAATTCCGAAATTCATGAATTTTTCCAGGTTTTCAAGGCTAAAAATGTCCTTTTTCAAGGAATCGTCTGCACAACTATACCTACACACATTTAAGTTACACATAGACCACAACACTTACATATCATACACTTTACTACAAACCAAATAGGTTAAATTTAACCATTAAAATCACATTTGTTACAACAGTCGATGGCTTGTGTAGGCCATTACAACACAGTAATAATGGACTGGGGGATTAAAATTAGACTTATAAAACAAAAGCATCATTAGAACATTATTTTATTTATCCCAGCTGCAAAATCAAAATATATTTTAGAGGAAAAATTTTTTATATACCTAATGATTTAAAACGTCAAATTTTACGAAATAGTGTCAGAATTAACATTTTTAAGGTACGAAAAAGCGGGATATACAATAACTTTGAATAACCTAAATACCTCTCATCTGTTCATTCGTGTTTTGGAGCTATATATTATTTCCTATATAAGTATACACTACAATTTTACTCTCGTTTTCACTATTTCTTGCCGCTGATAATATTTACGCTGGATTATGTCATTCGTCCCTCGTATTTCAAATGATTAGCGAAGAAAATCTATTGCCTGCATTATTTCCCTGAGACAAAAATTCTGGCAAATTATACATCACACTGTCATTACAAATGGAAGATTCTTCGTTCCTAATTGATTTTGCAGTATACATCATATCGTCATTACAAACAGAATTTTCTTCTTTCCAAATAGATTTTGCCATATTAAAAACTTAATTTTATCACAGCATATTACGAAGAATAATAAATGGGAAGCATGCAATACCACAATAAACGAACACACTGAATCACTTAACATAAACAACAGCCATTTTAATGTCTATTTGATTCTCTCGAAACATGCTTTCAAGTCGAAAATACAGTCGATTTTATCGATTAACGTAGCAATAAATCTCAAAATCAAAGATGCACTATGGAACATGTCAAAAATTGCTCATTCTTTAGTAATTTTAACACTATATATTTTAATTAATTTTTGCTCGTAAAAAATTAGTTCCTGTACAAACAACGCTTTACTACACACACACATATTTCCCGTTTTTCAAGAAATTCCCAGCGAGTGGCCACCCTATGCTGGAAATCAAACTCGGATCTCCTTGGTGGGAGGCGAATGATCAGATCATTCGGCTACCGCAGGCCAACTTTGCATGTATTGTCACACATGCTTTCACTTTCACCGTTGGTATTGCTACACAAATGCAGGTATAAGTAGCAGTATCTGTGAATATCAGTTAAGGTTCCAGGTATCGTGATTGATATCGGTAAAAAACAGTATTGGTAAAAAGTGGTATCAGTGCATCACTAGTTATAAATTAAATATTTTAACACATTAACATCTGCTACCATTTCCTGACAGAATACGTCCAACAGAAGACCATCTAAATGAGTTACTTGCCAACTGAATAAATAGTATTGTATATGCTAACAAATACATTTTCCAAAGAAAATCACTGTAAATTATTTAGTGAAATGGGCTTTGTTTATGGTATCGTGCTATGCTGGTGCCTGCTCAGCCATTATTATGGGTGCCTGCATTTATATTAACAACTATGCTATGAGTGCTTCGAGCGTGTGTGGAGCCTGCCTTGAACTGTTTCCCGTTTGGCTACGGACACTTCCTTCGGCGATGTTCGGGCCCTCTGGCGACGCTCAGGTTCCCCCCCTCCGGCCACAACCCCTGCCTTCCCCTTTTCATGCCTGCCGCACTCAGCTGGCCCGACCCCTGCGGCTACTCTTCTCCTGGCTGTGCTCCGTGTCTGACCAACCTTCTCTTATATGGGACTCACTCGTCGTACCGTCGATCGGCGTGTCTTATTATTGTAAGAGTTTTTTTTTCTTTGGTTGTTTCCTACGCTGACTTTAATGTTTATCGGCATCTTGATACGTCACAGGTTTTCTCGAGTAAAGTTTAATATTCTTGTAACTTTGATTCGAGCTACGGTTTGTACGGTCGGCGGCATATCGAGTGAGTTACCTTTTTTTTGTCTATTTGACCTTGCCTCTGTTATTTGCTTTTGTTGCGGCTTAGGGCAGTGTCGCTTGATTATTGTGCCATACAATGTTCAATTGTGTAACTTACTTTATGCTTACAATATATGAATACTTTTGTTAAATTAGTTGTGGATTAGTAGAGTTGTGGATTAGTAGAGTTGAGTCACTATGATCTCAGGAATATCCCATTTACCTTCCTTATGTTGCTAAATGAAGCACAGTGCTTTGTACTTTTTTTTACATTTTTGCAAAAAAAAATTACGGGAATGTGATAGGAAGTAAATTATGTCCTAGTGATAGTTCATGTTTTAACATGGCAGGCCATGTTTGTAACACAGCAGAACAGTGGTTAAGATTTAGGTAGGCATTTTGATTTATTTTCTCTTTCTCTTATTTCTGTTGTGCAGAGATACGTAGATTCATTCAGTTAATAACTGTTACGTAACATTTATTCTTTTATATTTTACTGTGAAAGGTGACCCGTGTTTGGGGGAAAAAGTCGCATATGTCTTGTTTTATTGATCTAAAACTATCTTTATTAGAACATGGTTTTGTTCCATTAATGAACTCGTGGGATCCTAAGTTTCATATAAACTAATCATGGGTTGCTCAAAATAAATTCTATTTAACTCGTGTAAAGAACATTTCATATGGGTCAAATAAATAACTTATGACATTATGTTTATTACATTTAAATTATATTTTTGTAACATATGTGTAAAGTAAATATGGCTGTTGTAATTTTCTACATTAATGATGAGTTCCATACCCTGAGCTATGGCTATTGGGGGATCAACGGATTTATAATATGATAAATTAAAATTACCTTAATTTTGATACAGCTATGTAAGAAACATATTCCAAAAGTCTGGGAAATTTATTTACTTTTGCACACCAATCATTCCTTAACAACTGCTCCAGGCCAGAAGTTGCATTGTGTAACTTTATATCACTTTAAAATGGGAATAACAAAACAAGTTTTCAATATACATTGATATACATTCTGTATACCGAAAAATAATACTAAGATAATCACACTAGAATACTGTACACTACACCACACTAAAAATACACTATACGTGCAGCATTATTCACTATTGAAATAAGTAAATCTTAATTTTTGTATAGTTCATCTCAGCTACGAAGATAAATTATGACAGAATGTGTCAGTGACATTTTCATGCATTCCAACCTAAGCTACTCAGACACAAGAACTCATACCATTCTTATTTTAATGTCAATCAAATCATTCGCTTGTATTATAAATTTATACAACTTTATTATTGTTATCAAAAATGGACAACACAAATATATAATAACCCCATTCCTATAATAGCATAAGGTCTAAAACTGAAGTTTTCTTGCACATTCTAAATTAAAGCAACACATGGACATTTTATTACAAGACAAGCGAACCAGCCTAATAGCATAGTCAGTTAGGCGGCAGTGTGCATTGTGTGGGATCCTAACTTCAAATCCTGACTCAGTTCGACACAGACATATTTATCAGCGATGCAAGGAGAACCATGAAGTTGCAATTGCCAATTACTTTCTTATCTCCAGGTTAAACAAAACTATCATATGATCCAATTTTGAATGTAAAAATGATGACGTACTGTCTCAACGTAATATTTGCATTTTGTATGCAACATGGGGCTATCTAAATTGAGCTGTTTGAAATCACAAAATTACAAAATTAACAAATAGCCACTTAAAACATGGACATAGTTTAGTTTGTCAATATTCTGCTGCTAAACCAATTAAAAATTGAAATTTTGGATTTAGAAGCGAATGTCCTGTTATGTCGGAGCTGTCCCTGACATAAATTATTAAGAACACTGACAAAATAAAGGATTGAGCGGCAATTAATAGTTTTTAATTAACAATTCACTTTCTATTTACAATTACTATCAATTTTATGCAAAGCTGATGTGGCCCATATGGCAAAACTAACTATCAAAAGAAAAAACAATCTCATGTTCTACTTTGGTGGCTATACTGAGGGCGTGGCATCTGACGCAGGTTTCAGGTCGTCCCAGCAGCAGTTCCTCCTTGTAGACTTTTAGAGCAGAAGACCAAAGATACCTCGGAATGGCGTACAAGCGAATATAACTCAAGGACTTGCGTGGAAGGGGAACTTCCCTCCAGAAGTGATACCTCTCAAGGGGAGTTTCTAGATGGTTGGAAGACACTGCTGACACCTCACGATTTGCTATGGACCAAGCCCACGCACTATGCGTATATGATGTGATAACACAGTCATCGAATGGACGAAGTCTACGCTTCCAGGAAAACTCTCCTACACTATGGCCGGCCTGCAGAAGAAATGTCATCAACTCTTGGTAAATGTCAGGCCACGAACGGATGTAAGTGCCGGGAAACTGAGGCTGAGCACGATCGTGCGTCGTAGACTCTCAGCAGGCAAGGCTTGTCGCCTCGAATGAAATAATATTCATATACTAACACACTAAACATTAAGTCTGAACACCCTGGGTTCAATGACAGGCAAGGCCTGGCATTACAACAATTCCTTCTTTTAAAAAGATTTTGGTCTATATAAACAGATCTTTTAAGAAAAAAAAAGAAATCCAAAAAGTGTGGAAGAAGCTATACTTCCATGAAGCAAAGAAATGTGGAAGAAGCTATGCCTTGATAGTTCAACCTAAGTATGTATTCAAGAAGACTATATAAGTTCACACCAAAAGACAATGTTGTTGGTCAACTGAAGTTTCATCAAAAGTTTACATAGAGCAGTCTCCTTCTTCTTCTTCTCCCTTACTATAGTAGCCCATTCTTCTCGAGTAATGAGATTGCTTTGAAATCTACTCATCGAAATTCCTCAACTTAATATGAGTGGGATAAACTACTAGTTATCTCAAATTCAGTTATACTAAAATCAAATAAAATTAAAGTAAAGCAAAAGGGGTTTAGAACCACGTCAACTTCACTCTCAAAATAATTCACGAAATATTATCTTGAGTGAGAGCTGAAACAAAACACAAAGAACACTTGACATATACAACACATGTTTCATTTCTTCAATTCATAATCAATTTTTAAGACAAGTCTCTCCATTGATTTATACGATCAAGTCTCTTAAATGTTGAACTCATTCTGTGATCAATACAAAAGACAAATTAATCATTCATATTAATACAAGACTAATTAAATTGAATAAAAACATTTGAAATAACACCATGTATAATATTTATCATTGCTCAAAATATTAACTGGATCAAAATTCTTTAAAAATGTCACTTCTTTCATAATTGTAAAGCATAATATAACTTGGTGGGATAGAATATCGTGAAACTTGATATAACACTGTGGGATGTTTCTCTTTTCTTTTAACAATGAAACACTGTATATGAAAAACTCGTCGTCGGAACCTTAATCTCTGATTGCCGTGAACTGTTGGGTCGTGATATCATTTCAATGTCTCTCCCTTTACCATGAGACATTGGTACTCCTTCCTTACTATTGGTACCTGATGATGAGACCCCCTCCTTAGGGACAGTTTGGACTGGCGTAGATCCCTCCTTAGGTCGAGATGATATGGACCCCTCCCCCTCCATGGGTCGAGACGATGTAGACCTCTCCTTAGGTCGAGACGATGAAGTCCCCATCTTGCAGCTGGCTTGGGCCCCCTCCTTGAGGCTGGCCCGGGAAGAAGAGGTTATGGCCGGCTCATTGAGGCTGGACCGTGATGAAGAAAACTCCTCCTCCAAAGCTGACTCAAGATGACGCGATCATCTCCTTGAGGATCCCCCTCCTGGGCTGCGCTGTATGCGGCATCCTCAGCTCAACTCCTTCTTCAACCCTAGACTGCTGGACTCTGTCTCTATGTCTCCTCCTTAATGGAACTCCAGGTAGACATCTGGATAACTGGCAACCACCTCGACGAAGTATAAGCATTAACAGGGCGATTACTCCTCCAATAATAGTTATAGATAGCACAACTGTAATAGTTTTTGAAAGTTGTGTATCAGAGATGTGCTGACTTCTGACAACTTGTAACTTGGACATCAACTGCTGTATCTCTATATTTGTGTTGTTATCATGAATACTCGACAAATCAATTTTAAACTTAGTGACTGTTGACTTTATCATGCTTTTCTTCATCAGTTAGCACTGACTGTACTTGAGGAAACTGTACTTTCTTAAAATTGTATTTGACAACTGATATTTTATTAATGTGTGGTAACAACTGTAACTTATAACTTAGAAGAACACAACTGCTTACTTGGGACATGACCCCCTACGCCGAGATCCACTCATCAGCCACTTTAGAACCCCCTTCTTTATCTGGGCAAATCTTTGTTATTTTAATTCTATTTGGCATGGAATAGATTCAACTAGCGTCATCTACCGATCTGATAAATACCGGTGTAAAGACTTTTCCTAATTCTCTCTTACATGACGATGTATTAAAGTTGGCCGAGCCAATATCAAATTAACTAGACAATGTGGTTCTTTCACAGAAGGGACATTCGCGGGACAAACTACGTTATTTCCTCCCTTGCACTCATTCGAGTCTGCTTCAGACATCAACGCATAAAACTGTCTGTTCTCCGAGAGTGCAATATACAGATGACTAGGAATAACCTGCATGTAGCGATTCAAATTTTCCTCATAGACTGGAAATGGATAAGCTCTGAATATTTTAAAATATCTATTCACAGATTTCAAAGGAAACTCAATTATTAATTGAATACTTGTCTCAGTAGCAAGTGCATGTACGTTACAAACTTCGTAATAATTATAAATACTATCAATCTCTGAGCCTACGATCAACGCTTTATCGGCTGGTAATTTAAGAGCTATCGTCTTAAAAATCTTCGACAACTTTACAGGCGAAAGCAAAGTTGATGGCAATTTTCCTGTAGCTATAATATCCAGTGACGTCTTTATTTTAGTAACCTCTTATTTATAAAATTGTAACACAAATTCAACTTCTGTAACTATTTTATTGAGATGTAAAATCTCGACAAAGTATAGTAATCTATTTTCGAAACTTCTAGCGAACGTTTTTTACTTTTAATTTATTTGTTCTGTTAGTAACATTATAGCTGTCGCACAGCTTCACATATTTGTATCTAAGCCCTTTATAACAGTGAGATGATGGTCTACGACATGTATAAGGGTTTCCTGTCTTTATGCTAGTCCCTTAGTAAGCTTATGGGTATGCTTATAATCTTCATTAGTCATAGTCCCGAACAAAATCTTTAAAAATATCTCATCCTACATTTATTAATCATCTTTTCCCTCGTGTGGAAGATCTCGGTAATATCAACAACTGATTTATCTCCTCATTTAATTCTACTGCTAACTCTTCAATCACATTAATCTCATCAAATGAATGTCTTATCGGAATATCCTGATCCGTCAAATTTCTTATGTATCCTATGGGAACATCTCTCCCAGTAATCAAACTAAGTCGCCCCATGAAGTCTTCAATAACTCTGTGTAATTCATCGACAGGAAGTTCTAGCACAATCGTCCACTTGTCGCCAGTTAACAGTACATTATTCCCCTGTAGTAATATAACGCCGGCTCCTACGGTGTGATCTCACAGCTATCTTTCATTTATAACATTTTCGCAATAATAACCCTACAACAAATCTCAACTATTTATTTTCATCATTATCTACAGTTCATCGGTTTAACTATTTCTCATGTGCAACATTTTCGCAATAATATCCCTACAACAGAATTCAACTAATTATTTTCATCAATATCTACCACTTATTCTCCTTGAGACGAGTTTCCTACTCGAGCAAAATCTGTAATTACTTCTATTTTCTCCTAAGGTTTCGCTTACCTTATTTCTGTGATACCTAGAGGGCTCCCAAATATTTGTATCACCTATATTATCATCATTGTCTGAGTCTAAACTCTCATCACTATCTCTTTCTATAGGTATCTCCTCAACCTCACCTAAATCTCTATCATGTACAGTATCATCAACATCTACTGTCATTGGGCGTGATAAAGGATTGATATCACTTTCACTTTCTCTAATATTTTCCCCGCTCGACTCACTTGAGTCATCTGTTTTGCTATACTCTTTATTACTTTTATCTATGTTACACACCTTATTCTTAGGCTTCTGAATATCATCATTACTCTTGACACGTGTCTTTTTAACCTCAACACTATTTTCAACATCTTTCACTAGCTTTAACTTTTCTCTTGTCTAAGATTAATTCGTAAGTAACGTTACATAATTTTCTCAACACCTTGTATGGTCCGGACCAATATTTATGAAACTTCGATATTACACCCTTCTTTACACTAGGAGTATGCAAGTGCAGGTAATCATTTTCTTTTATCGAAGGGAACTGAGACTTTGTATCATAGTTTTTCCTTTGTTTTTCTGCAGATATTTTATTTATCTCTCTCGCAACTCGATATGCTTCACTTAATTTCTTATTTAATATTATCACATGATCTTTTACAGTGACACCCCCCTCTGCAACGTCTGGCTGACTACGTAAGTCATCAAGAGGAGGCTGTCTAATCTCTTTACCATACAACAAATAATGTGGACTAAATCCTGTGGAACTGTGGCGTACTGTCCTATACGAGTCTACAATGTATGGTAAATATTCTTCCCAATCATTACCATACTCATTTACAAAATGGGAAATCATGTTGGCTAATGTCCTACATAATCTCTCAACACGACCATTACACTATGGTCGAAAAGGTGTGGTTTGTAATTTTCTAATTCTCAACAACTTACAAGTCTCCAAAATTAATCTCAATACAAAATTACATCCCTGGTGAGTCAACAATTTCTCGAGACATCCATGTTTCAAAACAATCTGCTGTACAAAATGTTTCGAGACTGTCTCTCAGCAGTCTGATCAGGAATCGGTATCGCTTCACAATAGCGTGTAAAATAATCCATGAACATCAAAACATATTTAATTCCAGATTCACCAATTTTCGGTAAGGGTCCTAACATATCCAGTGACACAAGCTGAAAAGGCTCTGTTACTTCTGGCAATGTACTTAGCGGTGCCATTATTGACTTATTACTTTTACGCGTAATGCAATCTCTATATTTACCAATAAATTCTTATACATCCTTACATAAGGTTGGCCACCAATATAAATTCTGTAATAGACACTGTGTTCGCTTAGTTCCCTGATGTGCCGAAAATAGTGTAGCATGGTGATGGTTAATCACATCGCTAACTAATGATTTAGGAACAACAATAATATTCTTATCATCATTTCGCTTACATAAAAAACCCTTTGTAACTAGGAAAAATTCTTTCTGATCTCTATCCTTTATTATATCCTGACATACCTTATCATTATTTTGAGCTTCTATTATAACCTGCATAGAAATAACCTTATTGACTGCATTCACCATTTGTGATAGGCAATCTGCATTTGAATTCTTTTTCCTTAGTTTATGTATCACTTCATAATCAAATTCTGACAATTTAGGAGCCCACCTTGTCAATCTCGAGCTCAGGTCTTTTAAATTTAACAACAATCTTAATGCAGAGTGGTCTGTAACCACAGTGAACCTTCTACCATATAATTAAGCTCTAAAGTAATTAACTGCAAACATCAATGCACAGAGCTCACGTTCAGTTGTACTGTATTTTCTCTCGGCTGTATTTGGCTACTCGTACAAGCAATTGGTCTCTCTTGCCCGTTTTGTAATTGCGATAATACTGCTCCTATTGTGTAACCACTGGCATCAGTACTGACATGTAACCACTGGCATCAGTACTGACAATGAATAGTACTGAAAAATCTGGATAAGCCAAAATTTTATATGACATGAGTTCATCTCTTAAAGTACAAAACACAATTTCTTGTTCATTTCCCCAGTGGAATGGTTCATCTTTCTTTGTTAACTTTGTCAAAGGTCGCGCTATCTCCACAAAATTCGGCACGAATTTTCGATAATATGAAAACAATCCAACAGAATGTACTTCAGTAATGTTTCTTGGTCTGGGAAGCTCTTTAATAGCTCTCAAGTTCTTAGGGTCTGGTTCTACTCCTTTTGAACTAACAACATGACCTAAGTATTCTACTCGATCTTTTGCAAACTAACACTTATGAGGCTGTATTTTAAGGTTAGCATCTTCGAGCCTTAGCAATATATTACGTACACGTTCGGCATTTCCTCTCATTATTTTGGCTAAATATAATAATATCGTCCAAATACACTAATGCTTGTGTACCTAACAATCCAACTAATACATAATTTTCCATAAGCCTTTCAAATGTTACTGGGGCATTACATAGCCCAAAGGGAAGTCTGTTGAACTCGTACTTTCCCGTAAAAGTGGCAAAACTTGTATTTTCTTTATCACTGTCCTCCGATTCTATCTGAAAATAACCGCTTGCAAAATCCAGCATCGAACAAAACTTTGAACCGTGTAATGAATCTAATGTTTCTGTTATATTAGGAAGAGGATACTGATCTAATCGTGTAACTGGTTCAGCTGCCGGTAATCCACACAAAATCGATGCTTAATCATGTTATCCCTGTTCCTCTGTTTAATTATGACAACTGGAAACTGCCATGGAGACTTACTCTCTGAAATAAATCCCTTACCTAACATATCTTTTACTTGAGCCTCTACTACCGACTTCAATGCATGCGGAACTCTATATGGATTCTGCTTAACCGGTTTGGCATCACCTGTGTCTATTCTATGTTTTAGTAAATTTGTAGAACTCACATTAGAACTGTTCTCCAATTGGAACACATGTGCAAATCCTCTCAGCACTAAAAACATTTCATTAAAATCTTCCTTGCTAAATGTCTTAGTTTTTCTTGTATTATCTGCTCTATCTCTTTAATCTCACTGTCCAACAGTGGTGTCTTTCTCCTAAATTTATTTTTTAAGGCACCTTCACTGTGACATGTACTAAAATAATACTCTTGTTTAAAACATTTCTCAGATTCTACGTTATTCAAACGCTTGGGGAATTTACAGATCCTTACGTCTCCTACTTTGAGACTGCTATCAGCAATATTACAACTTTCTCGCCAAAACTTCTTCTTTTACTCACTACCATCGTTATCGCAATTCTCAATATTTTCACAATTTTCATAACTTTTATAGCGCTCACTATAGCAGTCTACGTAATTTCTATAATTCTCACTCTCACAATTTGTAATATTCACACAATTTACTATACCCTTACTTTCTGTATTATTTTCACAACTTTTATTACTTTCCGACATTTTACTCTTATAACCTTCGCTATCATACATTTTATTTTCACAAACTTCACTGTTAGACATTTTATTTTCACGTGCACTACTTTCAGATGTTTAACTTTTACAACCTGCACAGGAATCTGAATTTTGACTGTGATTTGGATTCACTGACTCTCCTAACATTTCTCTCGACTGAACTCCTAATTTAACTCGATTGTGTATATGATGGATTAAAAAATGATCCGTGTTGCTTGTGGTCACCTCACCTGACACTTTACATTTATTTCTCTTACCACGATTCACTCCACTCGAGGTAATTACTCTAGCTTTAGAACATGAAAGCGGACATGTACAACAATATTTCTCGTCAGGTACTAATGTGAGGATTTTTCTCTGTGATTCTGTGTGTGGCACGCTCAAATCTCTATCCGAATCAGGCTCACAACAATTATCATTGGATTTACGGGGAACACAATTGCTTACGCATAGTACTCCAGCAGTTTCATCAACAAGTGTGGCATATCCTATAACTGTACCCCTTTGCACATTAAGCGTCTTGTCTGACAGGTTTATCATCTTTGTTATAGCCCTCACATAATATTTAGATACTTTCAGAGGAGTTTCCTCTATATTATTCTCCGGACCGACCCTGGCAACGATACCTTAGACATGCCCACTATTACGTGTCGGTTCTCTACCATCTTCTTGCGCGCGCATCTCACTAGGACGAGTCCTCTTACCTCGTTTGACTCCTTCATGATGGGAAATGATAGGCTGAGGCTTATCTCTATGACCCATACCATACAGGTTCTCTTTTCCCTGGTCAACCACCCTCATAGCCGATCCTAATTTACAACTTTCATAGGTACCTGTACGGCTGTCCACACCGTCTACTTGACTCGTCTCACTGAGTCTACACCTAGTCCCCAACTCTCGCTCTTGAGTCGTTTCCCTGCTCCATTTATCATCCTCATCTCTCTTACTGGTAAGTACACTACATAACACCCTGGCTACGCGAACACCTGGAACTTTCGTAATTGCCGGTTCAACTAGCAGCGTTTTCAAGCAAGCGTCCTCACTTGTCGCGTCCACAGTGACTTCAACTAACATCTCCGACCTCGGTGGCAGAATCGTTTTACTTTTTAATTGTGAATCTAAATACTAGTCTGTGTTTATCGTACAAGGGGCGAGCTTTGAAGTGGCCAGTTTCTCAATTCGCTTCTCGTCACTCTTACGATGGTTAACACACGAACTACATGAGCTGTTATTATGAGTGTCTTTTAAATATATAAGCTTGTTCTTAAAGTCGATTATGGCATCGTAACTTCGGAGGAAATCTGTTCCAAACAGGCCATCGAAAGGCAATTTTAACTTACAAATTTGGAACTCGTGTGGGTAACACTGTTAATTCACCCACACATCTATACTCTGGGTACTAATGATCTGGAGACTGTCTCCAGTAACGCCTTTTGCTCCTAACTCAGATCTGTCTACGATATTATTGCTGATGTTAGGACGAGCAAGCGAAATATCTGAACCAGTAACTATCAGGAACAAGTGAGACTGGCCTTCAACAACGACGGAAATTACTGTATCGTTCCCCCTAACAACTGTTATTGATGACATGTGGTGCCTGGAGTCGGCACCCGGCGCTTCCCGTTTGGGTAGCTACTGTCACTACTATTTCTCAGTGTACTGGGATCATTAGGTCCAGACACCTTAAGGCACTGGTACACTTCGGTTCCCTGACAATGTCCAGACCCCTTAGGACGCTGGTACACTTTGAATCCTTGACTCCTACACTATCTAATCATATGTCCTAATTTTCCACATTTAAAGAACCTAATTTTACTGTTTCTTCGTCCATTGTCGGAACTCATGCTCTTGGCAGGACAATCTACTCCCGATCTACTCACATTGAAACTACTGTCATTTGAACCACAATAGCATGAGAAATTAGGTCTTCCATAACCTCTGCTCAAGGAATTCCTAGCGCCAAAAATTGTTCTCCCTGTGCCACACTTGACTGTCTGGAGTCTACATAATATATTCTCTTTCCTCTAATTGAATCATCTGACCTATATTTTCTCTACTGATGGGCTTCTGTGTTTTCTAGAGCTATCGCAATGTGCTCTGCTTCAGCCATTGTTTGGGGAGTTTACATTTTAACTGTAAACCTACAGAACCTTGCAACCTGTCAATAAATGTGGTTAACAAACGTCTTTCAGCCTCTTGATTCAATACTTCCTGTCTCTCGGGCTCTTCTACCCTTTGCACTGTCTTTTCACATAATTTTCTACAATGATCTGCAAATGCCTGAACATTCTCACCGCTTCTCTGTTTAGCGTTGTTCAACATGAAATAATGGAATTGTAGGGGTTGGCGTTCTTGAAATCTCTCTGTTAACTCCTCTTTCAATATTTTAAATGTTACGTCTCCCTTTAGACGCGGACAAGTGACGATAAACCTGTGTGCTAGACCCTTTATTTTCATTTTAACTAACTTGACTTTATCTTCATCTGTCCACCTACCTAACACAACAGCGCTTTCTATACTCTCTATAAAGTCATGCACAGGTACACATCCCTTTTCGTCTGACCATTTCTCAATCAGCGAGACCACTAAGAGGTCCTTCACATACGTGGGGATCTGTGCTGTTTCTTCCTTATTCTGATCTGTTTTGTTTAGAGACATGTTTCACTAACTGGCAGCTAACAATTTATATTCAATACTTATACACTTAGTATTTAGTTCTGAAAGCGGAACCCAAGTCCGACGATCGTGTGTACGCTTTTTCGGAATATCGTAAGGCGATTTAATGCTTTCTAAAATAGCAGGTAACTTTTTTTTTGCTACTTGAACTGCTTCTTCTCGTTCCTTACTCTGAAAAGAACTAACACTTATTTTTTTTCAATCTTACTAGAGCCAGTAGGCTGTGGTTGAGCGCTTGCAACCTGATCAACTCTCTCTATTTCAAACTCCTGATATACGCGATGGGAAGGAATAAATCTCTTAACTAATCGTACTTCAACTTCTAAAACAACACAACCTACTGAGCTATCATACTCATACATACGGTATGCAGGTGTTGGAAAACTTCTCTAAGGTTTCCCCTTAAACGCGATTTCTAAGCTTGAACCAGTTGTTAAAGCATTAAGCTTCTCACGAAATGGTTCTACTTGGGCTAAGTTAAAGGAAGTATGTTTCTTGAAAAATCTCTGTATCAAATTTAATGAGCAGTCCTCTAAGCCTTTCAGAGCTTCCTCACTTGAGGTTAACACAACAATAATGGACACTACTGTAAAATCAATTACTTTAGCTTCCTTCCTATTAAACAATAAACGACGTAGCATAGCGGTCTAATGTTGCTGCAACATACAACATAAAAGAGGCGCAGAATCAAAATAATTATGACAAAACTCAACCCTAACCCAAGTTCGCGGTGTGATGTCCTCCGAGTCTACATCACATTCAATGGTGCCATTTTTTTATTATTGGCAGGGCCATGCAAATATTCAACAATAAAACGATATGAGCGTCTACAGTAGCAATGCTCATTATAGTCGGTCGCGCCACCTCTCTCACAAAATATTTTATTTGACTCGTCAATCGTAATGCGGACAATCCTAAAAGCTTCTGGACACGTTACAATATCCCATTCAGCAACACTGCTAAGTTATATTAATACCTCGCTGTTTGTATTCATCCTACGTTACCATTTATCTCATTAACGAATTTCATTAACTCACTGTTTCTCAAAACAACAAAATTTATTTTAGACACAATCGCGATATGTTAAACTGAAACAACCTGTAACCTGAAATCGTATAAATCCTTAATAACTCTAAACCTCCTAAAACCCTTCGGAGTGGGATACATATGTAGCCATCTGGAACATTTACCCACCGCTGCCACCATTTGTTATGTCGGGGCTGCCCCTGATATTAATTATTAAGAACACTGACAAAATAAAGGATCGAGCGGCAATTAATAGTTTTTAATTAACAATTCACTTTCTATTTACAATTACTATCAATTTTATGCGAAGCTCATGTGGCCCATACGACAAAACTAACTATCAAAAGAAAAAACAATCTCATGTTCTACTCTGGTGGCTATACTGAGGGCGTGGAATCTGGCGCAGGTTTCAGGTGGTCCCAGCAGCAGTTCCTCCTTGTAGACTTTTAGAGCAGTAGACCAAAGATACCTCGGAATGGCGTGCAAGCGAATATAACTCAAGGACTTGCATGGAAGGGGAACTTCCCTCCAGAAGTGGTACCTCCCAAGGGGAGTGGTTAGATGGTTGGACGATGCTGCTGACACCTCATGATTGGCTATGGACCAAGCCCACTCAATATGCGGCTATGATGTGATAACTCAGTCGTCGAATGGACGAAGTCTACGCTTCCAGGAAAACTCTCCTCCACTGTGGCCGCACTGCAGGATCAATGTCGTCTACTCTTGGTAAATGTCAGGCCACGAACGGATGTAAGTGCCGGGTAACTGAGGTCTGTGGTAGTGTAACACACTGGGCACGGTCGTGCGTCGTAGACTCTCGGCAGGCAAGGATTGTCGCCTCAAATGAAATAATATTCATATACTAAAACACGACATTAAGTCTGAATACCCTGGGTTCAATGACAGGCAAGGCCTGGGCATTACAGTCCACTTAAAATCATCTCACTTAATAAAAGAAAATAAAGATTCTGACTGAAGCAACCAATCCTCATGATTTGTTAGTTAGCTTAATCAAGCAGTAAAATTAGAAGCTCCTTATTGTGAAGTCATATCTCACCCACAAATTATTCTAGATAGTACATTCATATCTATAATTTTTTCCCTTCACTTTGTAATTATTAATTACATCAGTATGTTTAAAACCAACTATTTGACTGAAAACAAAAAAGATGTTAAGAACGGCACTAAACCTCTCAGCTCAACTCTCGTAAATAGAGTATACCCAACTCAGGCTACTAATGGCAGGGTTAGCTGAGAAGCACATTAAGTTAGCAACCGAACGCGGGCAGACGCGTGAGGGCAGATGTCGTTCATAGCTGTGTCTGATATATAAATTACTGATGTGCTTGTATGTTATATATTTCCTCTAGTTATATTCGATTGTGGTTTCTTGATGCTTAGAATAATTTTCAGGTATTTAGATTAGTTTTACATGACATCTATGTTCATTTGTCAAAAGATTTTCGAGGTGTCGCTTTAAGTCCCCGTTTTTATTTCTGTTTATTTGTAACTAAGGCATCAATTTAAGCAGTTGTGTTCATTTGTAAATTCGTTAATTAGGTATTACTACATTATTGAATCAACGAAACTATGAATTTTTTTGCCAATTTAAGATATTTTGAAAAATTTCTTTAAAGCTTTGCAGGCACAGACTCCAAAAATAACAGTAATTGTATGTTACTGTCCATTATTTTTCAGAGTACATTTTTATAAGTCGGTGTTATTTTTCGTTATAATTTTTTTTCTTGATTTTTTACGGATTTCCGGTGCCTACCTCCCACATTCGTACTATTTGTCGTTAAGGAGTTCCATTTGTCTTCGCAGTCCAAGTCAGCCCAGAACGTCCTTGACCATAGTTAGTTACCTACCTAGTCTTGGATTGCTGTAAACCAACCAATATCTCAATCACTATAAATTTCCTGTAAAATATTTCCTGGCGGGTCAGTCCCAGATTTTCGCATGTGGGAATCGTGTTGGACAATACCGATGGTCTGCAGGTTTTCTCGACGTTTTTAATCCTTTCACTCTGGCGCCGCTCCATACTCACCTCATGTCATCCCTCTCCAGCTCAAAAGACCTCAATGCTAAGCGCTGACCAAAATCTCTCACTCCTATTAGATTTTGAGGAGTTCCCTGGCGTATCTTCGAAATCCATGGTCCAAAGCCAATGAAATTTAAATGGGACCTCTTTGAAAATATCTCCTTTCCAACAAAAAAAGAATTTTCTAAATTAGTTTATAAATGACGGAGTTCTGAGTTAACAAACATAAAAAAATACTACCAAATTGGTAACCTACTCCTTTTTGTGAAGTCGGTTAAAAAATATATTCTAATGTATCCCCATGATCATTTGAATGCATATAACATTTTTAGATGACAGATATTTTTAATCTCATGCCAATGTCTGTTTTTACTGATCTTGCATGTCCTCCCGAGCTCTACTGGGATCAGTACTCATTATAGCATTACACGAGGAGTCATCTGAAAACCATCCTACGTGACTACCAGTGGTCATCAGCAGTAATGGGAACTATAGATATCACAGAAATAACTTGCCAGTGAAATCATTGAGCATCGGAATGCAGTTCAATTGATAAACAATTGCTGGTGTATATAATATGCAACACAATCTAACTAATCACAAACAAGATAAAAGTAGAAGAATTTTTAGCACAGACATGTTGTACAAATATCATAGATTGTCGTTATTAACAAGGGATTTTGATTTACTACTTTGAACCAGATGACAATTTTTTGTTGCAAGCAAGAAGTGAACAGAGGAATGGCAACATTACAAACAAATGCAAAACCATATGAAACAAGTTAATTTTAAAACTGTGATATAATGAAATTTTATTCTGTAAAGCAGCTTTCAAATTGTTATAAGCATCCTATACTATTTTTCTGTAGAAAACACAGCAAAAAAAAAACTATTTAGAAATCTGGCCATTCAGGCTCCAGTTAATATTGTAAATATTTGTCTGCATCTTGAAAAGGATTACTTTAAAAATTACAATAGTTTGTTTGGATGTGTATATTGTGATCCACTTACAGGCTGTTGTGAAGATGAGCCTCTTAGAACTTACAATAGAAAAGGCATAAAATCTGCCAATCACACTTATTCCATGAAAATTGTCATGCACAACTAATAGATACAAAATCAATACATCAGGCTAAACTACTAACACTGATTCTGAATAACCACCATTTATGAAATCAAACAAACATAGATATTCAGTTAATCAAGTCTGTGAAGCATAGGGATAATCAACCATTAAAAAATACTAACTCATTGGGATTATCAACCATTAAAAAATATTAACTACAGAAAAAAAAAGTTTAACAAACATAATAAAAAGTAACATAAATTTAGTTATAAGGAATATTAGATAGTTGGGTTGAAATTAATGTACCCGTGCAACAAGAATTTGACAGTGCCAAATGTCATGTGCTTAACTTATAATTAAATATCTGCTTCACAAGTTACCCAATCAATTCCTGAATACAAAACGAAAGTTTTCTGTTTAGTACCAGTAGCTGCAGGCCTATTATGACAGTGAGTGTAACATGCATGCTAACGTAACTTTGCATTGCATCATGGTCAGACAACTTTAAGGTGATTATATTAGTTATCATTTAAGTGTGTATCTATATTTTGCATCAATGCATCAATGCAAATTTTGAAACAACAGTTGCCAATGGTTCTCTGGAACATATCATCACCCTTTCTAATGCAATAAACAAAATGTCTGTTTCCATCAAAAAAATAAATGCCTGTTTCCATTTTAAAAAAATGTCTCTTTCCACAATTTTCTAAAATTCTTTGTGAGAATATGTACAATGAATATGTGTCAGAAACCAATTAATCAAAAGGTATGAACAGAGAAAGCATTAACGTATGTTTTTATAAGTTTTTTAGGTGAATACTGGACTGTTTTTGGTTGTGTTGTATTACAATTTACACTATGTACATGGTCGCGAGGCGTTTTTGTCAGTATTGAGAGTTGTTACTTGTCATTTTTTGTTCAGATCCAGACTTATTTGTTAAATTGTTCAGTTTTTTCTTAAGTATTAGGAAAATGTTTATCTTTTTAACTAGTAGATGACCCGAGAGTCTAAATTTAGTCATAGCTCACTGCTTGCAGTGTTTTGTCTCGCTCCCTTCAGGCTAGCTTTCCAGCGAATGCCAAGTGACAAACAGGCTGTTAATTCAAGGTAAGTTGCAGCGTTAGAAGCAGCTGGGTACCGTATAAGTGATCCGCTGCACTAGTTTTTCTTTTGGGGTAGGTTTCTTGCATAGGCTGGAGTGACACCTGACCAGGATGACATAATTAGTACCAGATGCGTTCAAGGGAAGCCTTGCAGCTCTGTACACCTCCCCTTCCTCTCCCTTAATCAAATAGCTTCCTCTCTCCTCTTCCCATATCTTCCTCTCCCCCTCCACCATTGGTTGTTGACTCAAGCAAGCACAGCTGTAGGGAACACTTACCACCCACCCCATTTCTTCTCTCCTTTACCTCATCAGTTGTGCGTCTGTTACCTTTAGACTGCAGAGTGTAATTGACACTCCTGTAGATACAAGATTGTGAACAGTGTTTCAGTTTAGTTCAGGTAGGATGAGCAGGGTAGCCTTGAGTTAGTAGCCTGAGTTTGGGCCCCCTTCCTGGGGAGGGGAGGGAGTCAGATCCTTTATAAGAGTCTAGAAGTGGTTTTTTCCTTGGATTTCTCTGTGGCTCATATCCTAGGGGGGTTTACCACAGTCGCCTGAGCTGAGCCTTCCCATTTAACTCCGAACCTGGCCCTCCACTGGCCATGGAGGGGTAGACCTGGAGGGGAGAGGCTGTGGGCTCCGGCAGATTGGGGGAGGGGAAGTGTCTGGTGCTGGCTAGGCTAGGGAGAGTCACTTAAGAATTGGAAGTGGCAGGGTGAACAGGTAGCAGGAGTATCTGCTGCTTGTGCCTTGGGACTCTGACGAGGTCGGAGGAGGTATCTTGGGTGGAGGGTCTTGCTTTTCGCTGCGTAAGTGAATTGATAGCGGTCCATTTGAGCTGGAATGGTACTTCCAGAGAAGGAGATATCGCAAACAAGTAGGAGAGCTATCTTCTAGGACCAGGAAACGGTGAGTGAGCGGCCTTTGTGTTGTTCAGTTATTTCGCTGGGACATTTTCCCATCACTTGGGAAGGATTGCTGTTCGCCTGTCTGCCAAGATGCCTTGCGAGGCCCTGAGAAATTGGGGACATGTAATAGCTACCCAATTGGACTTGGAGTGACGTTAACTCAACTGCCATTTCTCAGGTGTCGCTGGATTTCTGGGTGGCATTGATCGCTGAGCTTTACGGAACTTGGACGAAAGCCATCATCCTGTTTAAACAGGAGGTTGAGAACAGAAAGGGTGTCGTAAATGTACAGTTGTGCGTGTAAATTCTCGATGTTGTCATGTTGTAAAAATTTTCATGAGTAAGAAAACCTAGTAGTGTGCACTTCATTGAGTGGAAAATTAAGGTGTTTGTATGACACTTAAATGAAGAACTGAGACTTAAAAGGGGCATTGTAACTATCACTTTAATTGGGTTTTTGTGTGAATATGTAATTCATGTAACGTAATTGGGAAGAAATATATATCTGAGAAGTGAATTTGTGAGTCTCAAATTCTGGGTTTTCCCAAAGCAACATGATAACCAATTGCTATAAGCATTGGTCGGGGTGATCTGGCGACTTGCCCTGTGTTAAGTGAAGTGGGTATTCGAGCGTCGGCCCACAGTAATTGTTGTGTGGGAAGACGAGGCTTTTGCCCCAAGTTAATGAGTCGGGTTGGCTCAATTGATAGGCTGCATTTTAGAGCTAGTTAGCAGCCTTGTCGTTTGTCTTTTGTAATGAACGTTGAACTGTTTTGATCGTTAGCCGAACCGCAGGTTGTTTCGTGAAATAATTTTAGTCCGTGGCAGATTATGTTTAGCGCAAAACTGACTTTTTGTGGCAAGTTCCTCTGCAGCGACCGGACTGAGCGGATCAGTGAGGGGGCAATCCACAGCCGCAGGATGGCCTCGACCAGGTGCAACCATGTGATGTCTCTTAAGTTATTTAAGGACCAATTGGCCACAATATTTACTATACATTTGCTACTATACTAAATGTAAGAATTGCAAATTGAGGTAGCATTCAAACATGTCACTATTAAAAAGTAGTGTTCTTCTGTCCTTGTGATTTCATTCATGTTTTAAATGCAAGGACAAAGAAGGCAACAAACTTATTTACAATATTAATTTTTACATTAAAGTAAAGGTACACAATGATATATAAGCCTAACTGTAACTGAATTTATGGACAGAGTAACATATTTTGTACATTTTAAAAAATAAAAAAATTGGTTGATTGTGGGATCGAAATTACACATCATCCAAAATGAGTTCATAAACAACTAGAAAATATCCAACGCTCGTCCATACCACTTGTAAATACACTAATTTAAAATGAAACACAACTCTTCTGTGCTGTCCTACGTCCATGCTAAAAGTTACAATGAATACATTTTACTTATTAATAGTTAATTTACATTATTGCATACTTATACATGTTAGTTAAATAAAAATGGTTGATTCCAAATGTAATATGACCATCTTAATACTTGATTCCCAAATTGTTATGCAGAGCTATTTAAGTAGTGAACGTAAGTTTAAAGAAACTTTTCATTTAAGATTTTATTACATATTTTGTAAAATGTAATAGTTCTAGAAGCTTTTAAGAGCATTAGGATATAGCTAAAATTGTAGTTTCCATTCCAAGATCAGGCCAAGTCATGCAATATCCTGATTGTAAAGTGTTAGGTGATGTGACACTGCTGAACAGGGAAAAACTGCCTAATCTATGGTCCTGGTAGTTTACATTTTTCTGCCATCACTGAACAAATGTTAAGTAACTGGGCCAACATAGCCTGCACCAACAATACTTGTCACCTTAACCATCTTTAAAATTTTGTGACTTAAGCAAAATATTTTCTGATTTAGGGCATCAAGGCATATTTGTCCCTACCTTCATAAATTTTCAGAGGCAAGAAATTGTTATGCAAACTGTTTTCCAGGATTTAGCAATGTCATCTCAGTCATAATGAGAGTATACAGATGTGATGGGAATGCATCTTGGTTTTAAGGCTGTTCAAGGGGACTCGTAAAGGTCTTAATATTTTAAATAAGACAAATATTTACGTACATATATTTCATAGACATATGTTCAGTAAATGTTCAAACGATAATTAAAAATGTCCATTTTTGTTATATGGAATATTTCTGTTACTTAAGTTTTTCATGATTAACTAAAATGTTATTACTTTTTAACAGCACAAAAAGTGGTATTGAATAGCAATGTAATCCTGATTGGTTTGTAAAATTTTCATCTTATTAGAATAACTATTTTAAATAAATTTAAAAAAATTCCTTAAATAATTTTTTGTCGTAATCAGGCTCGTGTGTACCCACCCTAAACACATAATTTGTAGCGTTTCACACAGTTTTTATATATTTCATGTTGTAGATCTGTTTGTATACATTACACTGGTATATGTTTCATAAACTTGTCTGCAATAATACTCTTGTTTTGCTTGAAGAACTGAATGCATGCATTGCATTCTCTTGATGATTTACACGAAGCAGAGTTTTGCTTGATACGCTGGCGCGCCAAGCATGATATTTGTGAACTACTTGAAGCATTCAAACACGCGCTGCTGGCTCACCCGTGCTGTTAGTTGGATCTCCCGCACGCAATTTTGTAGTGGCTTTGTGTACAGCAAATGACATTTATTTGGAAACACGGCAAGGAGTAAACCGCCGCATAGTCGGAGACGAAAGAAAAATAAAAGATTCAAGACTGTGCTGCAGTTTTGGAGATTGAAGAAAGAAGAACAACTCGAAACAGAGTCACAGGCGAGGTAAGTTACGTGTTTATGTTGTAGGTGAATAACTAACAATTTGAGCAAACTCCCAAAATGGTGATTTGTTACACTATTATTATTTTTATTTGCATAAAATATTGATTTCATCACCTTTATATTGATATTGTTTCAGTAGTTACATGGGCCTAATACAAGGCACTTATGAAAACGTAGTAAGTAAAATCTATTCAATTGTTTTGATCACTTATCCGGTACAACCACAAACTTCATGCAAAAATAATTTTGTTGTGGTTTGTTTGAGTGCCTTATGTGCACTTCTGTAGTTTTGATTCATGGTTACTGACAGCGTGTTTATGTGAATTGAGGTCTTCCCTTTGACTGTGCCAATCAGAATATCTGTAATTGGCTAGTATAATCCCAATATGTGCGAGAGCTGGAACATCCAATCACTAATGGTGAGGTACTGAAGTAAACTGCGGCAATATTATTTTCGGCAAAAAAAAATTGTGTCCCTAGTGATCGAATTTACTTTACCGTAGGATGTTTTTCAATTATTTTCTGAATGAACCATACTATTTATTGAGTACATGAATTGCATGTAGAATGACTAGTTTGAAGATGGATGACAAGGCCTGAATAATTATAGGTCATTCGAGATAAATTGAGCACAAAACATCTAAACATTGAAAAAAATCACTAGCCGTTACTGCATATAAGTCACCATTAACAAGAGTTACTTTACTGCTTGTATGGTTGGCAGTGATTCTTTGCATGTAGTTCAGTGCATTTTCCTATTTGAATACAACATTAGTGAAAGAACATCAGATAAAATAGGCCGCTCTGTTTTTAATACACTTTGAAATATTTATTTATGACCTTATTGACATTCCTACTAACTGTGTAATTTCAATTAATTTGTGCCAGAATAAAGTGACGCTACCCGCTTGGCCGCTCGTCATCTTGCACGTGGCCGCTAGCCCTGCGCTTCAGACAATTCAAAATCCCACCGACAGGTGGCAGCAGAGTTATGATTTCGTCACTTCACTTGCTTGAAAGCGAGACATAAGACAAACGTTATTTATTGTTTCTGTTAAATGTGTTATTCATCGTTGTTCACGGCAGTAGAACTGAAAGAAACTTTAATTTTTTAATTGCGTGTGTCATGTGTGTTTTAAGTAGCGGTTTTGAGTTACAAATTTAAATATATTTATGCCCGTAGTTCTGAGATTCGTAACTGTAAAGTGCGTATTGTATCAGGACAAACCAGTATTGCAAGACGTTAACTCGCAAGTATTTATGACAAGTATTACTATTGATTATGGCATATTTTCAGCCCTTGTGCCTTTGATGCATAGATATTGTAGATAATATTTATTAGAGCAGTGTAATGTAAATGTAAACATTGTACAAGCCTATGTAAATAAAAGCACACAGTAATGTTTGTGTTTACATTCGGCGAAAATATATAAATTGGCAGAAAATATAAATTAATCAGGGCTTTTTGAGTGTTCACTTTATTCCAATTCACCTATATATAATTTACTAGCTGTTACCCGTGACTTCATTCGCGTAATTTTCAATTTGATACAAAATAAATGATTTTGTAAACCCTGTCCTGCAAAAATACTTCACATTCCGATATAATTTCCTTTGTTCAACATGCAAGAACAACTGATTTTATTTTGTATACACACGTGGGAGTCCATTTTTGTTTACTTTTTTGCGCTTCGTGTTAGTTCGCTAGTGCCCCCGAGCAAGGTAGGCTTGAGTGCATCTGGTGAAGAGGTCGAATTGAATATTTATAGATTCCGGACGAAGGTAGTTGTTCTTGTGACAGGTTTCCGATCAGCTTTAGAGTGATTTCAGCTATATCGAGTACATTCAGTAAGGGTCCCGTAAGCGCTTATGGATACTGTTATCCACAAGCTCTTACGGGATCCTTATTTCAGATTGTGAGCAAATCCCACACTGTGAAATCGCCACCCAAGGTTACTAAGCATATGATCTTGACCACAATTGCCTCAGTGTTTGACCCCCTAGGTCTGATCAGCTCAGTAGTGATACTTTGCAAGATTTTTCTCCAGAAATTGTGGCAAGACAAGTTGGGATGGGATGAGTCTATCCCCTTAGTAATAGAAGAATCGTCGCAAACTCTGCATGAAAAACTTCCAGCTATAGACAACATAAGAATAGATAGGTATAGTCTGTCTCGCGTAAGAATTCCTTTTTTTGACAGTTCAAAGGATTAGCATGTGTGCAAATCTCTACAGGAAAATACTTTTAATTTTTTATAAACTTCACAGTTTGAGAGCCACCTGAGTGTGTTTGTTCAAATATCACTTAATGACAGTGGAAAACACTGCTTATTTCATGGAAACAACTATAAAATTATGCCAGTACAACTGTCAAAAAATGGAATTCTTACATGAGATGGACTATATGTTTTGGTTTCAGGAAAGTCAGGCAACATACAAATCCATGGCTTCTAAGATGCCTTTATTTACGATCGACAAATGAAAGGGGGGAAACTGCAGTCACTCTTCTGTGTTTGAAATCAAGAGTTACTCCCTTGAAAAGGATCTCCTTGTCCCGATTGGAACTCTGTGGAGCACTTCTTCAAGCAAGATTGTTCAGGAAATTCATATGTAAAATTAACCTTAGTATCATTCAGTCATATTTCTGTGGACTGATTCACCATAGTGTTAGCCTGGCTAGCCTCTCCCTCGGCAAAATGGAAAACATTTGTAGCTAACAGAGTATCAGAAATTCAAGACTGCACAAAACATGCTACATGGAGACACGTTTCTTCAAGAGAGAACCCTGCAGATATAATCACAAGGAGCCAACCCACAAGAGCTTGCTCAAAATTCTTTATGGTGGCATGGATCACCCTGGCTTTTGAATTCTGCCACATCATGGCTAAGCAGCACACTGCCAACTATGCATGACATGCCTGAAGAATGCAAACATACAATAAGCCTCATCACAACTATTACTGATGATATTATGAAAAACTTCTAGAAACTTACCAGGGTTCTAGCATATTGTCTCAGGTTGGCACACAATTGCAGGTTGCCACTCATTGATCGCAAGAGTGGGCCACTTAAATTAGAAGAACTAACAAAATCATTAGACTACTGCATCATAATCGCTCAGTTGCAAGATTATTGAAGTGAAATTAATGGCCTGAGCAATGGTAATGGAATCTCCAGCAAGAGCAAACTTAAGTGCCTCAACCCATCCCTGTGCAAGAACCAACTACTGCGGGTTTGGGGCCAGCTTCAGCATTCAGAACTCTCTTTTGAGCAAAGACATCAGAAAATCTTGCCACCAAAACACCACCTTACAAGGTTAATTATAGAACGTGAACATCAGTGATTGCTTCATGCCAGTTTTTCACTACTACTTTCATCACTGAGACAAAACTTTTGGATTATTAATGGAAGAGCTTCTGTTCGTAACATTCTACATTACTGTATTCCTTGTCAGAAGTTGAAGGCAGAAACTTCTCAGCAACTCATGGGTCAGCTAACACACTGTCAAGTTAACAAAGAGCGGCCATTCATCAACTGTGGTGTGGACTATGCTGGTCCCATCTACATAAAATCAGGAACTCGTAGGAGCAAAACTTGTATTAAGAGTTACATTGCGATTTTCATTTGCCTAACCACAAGAGCAATTCACCTAGAGGTTGTTGGTGACATGTTGACACACAATCATTCTTGGCAGCCTTGAAAAGATTCATTTCACGTTGTGGTCGGTGTGAAAACATCTACAGTGACAATGGAAGCAATTTTGTTGGAGCTCAGAAAGAACTGCAAGAGTTGCACGTACTTTTCAAGAGTGAAAATCACGAGTCTCAACTTCTTGGTTACACCACTCAGGAAGGTATCAAATGGCACTTCATTCCACCCTGAGCACCTCATTTCGGTGGTATATGGGAAGCTGGAATAAAGTCATTTAAATTCCACTTACGGAGAGTCATGGGAACTTCATGTTTGACTTATGAAGAACTCAGCACACTTGTGACACAAATTGAAGCTTGTTTGAACTCCAGACCCCTTGTTGCTATTTCCAGTATCCTAATGACCCATCAGTACTCACACCAGACCATTTCCTCATTGGCAGTCCTATTACCATCCTTCCCGAACCAGATAAAGGAGACGAAAAGCTTAGCTTGCTGTCCAGGTAGAAACAACTTCAACAAAATTTTCAAAAATGTTGGTGCAAATGGTCAGTTGACTATTTGAACCAGCTACAACAGAGGAGCAAGTGTACATCACTATCTACAAACACACAGATTGGCAGACTGGTGAACCTCAAAGAAGATAGTGTACCACCATTACGCTGGCAGATGGGAGTCATTGAAGAGGTCCACCCCGGAGCTGATGGTCTAGTACGAGTAGCCTCTGTCCGAACCCCTACTGGAATCTACAAGAGACCCATCACAAAACTATGTCCACTTCCTGTCATTGATAGTGCTTAATGATACTTACAGTTAATGAGGAGTTCAATGAGAACGTGTGTGTGGTGAAATCCATTGGTCAGCTATATACAGTTTTGCAATTGTTACTCATGTACTTAACAACTTATCACTTCTTGTACCCCTTACTCTTTAGTTCAGTTGTTATTGAATTTTTTTTAACTAATGTGCCCAGTAATATAAATAGTTGTCACAACCCCTTTTTGGGGGGCAGCATTTTGAGGCTTCAGTTTATGTGGTGTATGTGTACACTGTCGCCTGCCAGGAAGGTACCCTCGAGCAAGCAGGGAGACTAGCAGGTAGTCGAGAGTAAACCATGGACAGAGACAGACATGTTTGTATATCGCAGCAGCAGTAGAAGCAATAAAGTTTCTTAGTGCAAATTCAGTGATTTTATCATGCCTATAATTTTAAGATACACTTCGAGTGAGTAGATGCTGCAACGTCACGGAACACTTATTTATCACTATAATGCCAATAACCAAATTATTTAACCTTTATGTTGTTCTACTATTACAATGTTATAGGAAAAACTTCCATACTTTAAGGCTCCCGACAGGCAACCGAGGAGTTGCTGTGCGGAAGGTTTAGCGTGCTGTTTTTGCACCCAGCTCGGTGGCGAGTTTGAGAACTAAACCGCCGCCTCTCTCTATCACTCTCGGGCCCCCTCCACTCCGATAGTCGCCGCGGAGGCTCCACGCCCCTCCCTTTTCCGCCCTTCCACCCCCACGGTCTTCGTCTTTCCCTTGCGAAAGGTCTGTCCTTGAAACGAGTAGGGTTCGAGATGCGAGATGCGATAATTCACTTTCTGTTGGTCCACACTTCACGCTATACGCGCCAGCTCTTTCGCACCCAGCGCAAGCCAATGAGTCCGAAACTAAACTCATCAGCAATCGAAAACCATTCAATCAAAAGACTTGAGAATTTTAACAGTGCAATAATGGACTGTCCTACCAATTATGGTGCACTTAAATTTAATTCTCTTAAATCATTTAACTCTGAAATTTGTTTTAAACAACGAATTGTTAGCATTCCATAGCAAAATTCAGCGGAAATTTCAGTAAGCAAAGACGATTTTGGTTTTGGGAGATAGATGGGGGTATCTGCAGACGAAAGAAAGAGGGAAGTCAAAATGTTGTTTTTAAACTCCTCCCATAGAACTCCGTGAATCGCTGTCCTTTTGGCGGCAGGTAGACGTATAGAATATTTGAGCCGCGCGCGGGCTATTTTACAAACGACCCGGCTCACCCTCGCTTCGTCCATACAAAATTAATCCTATAAACGTTTAGTAAAAATAGTTTATTATTTGTGTTGATATATCGAAAACTTACAAGCTATATTTACATTCTGTGAG